>JASDQU010010351.1:78567-119287 GCA_032191745.1 Picea mariana | reverse complement strand
CCTCTCGTTAAAATCCCCAAAAACCTTGAACCTCCACATTGGTGCTCTAACCATCGCTCTATGCTTTAAAATACTTTCAATATTAATCCCTTAGGTCCTAGTTGTCCCCAAACCCCTATACATTTTTATTCATAAAAAATTTCTGTCTACAATAAATACTATATCCAATGAATTAAAATAATGCATGCACTCTTGTGACTTGAAATCCTTGAGGTTGAGTGTGCTTGGCGCTCATTCATACCCAATAGGAACACGCACACATTCCTAGAACATGTGTGTGCTTTAGTGTGTAGACATTTTAGGAACACATGTGCATTCTTGTTGGGCAGGTTTATGTGTCAATCACACTCCTCATATTCATATATCTCTTTACTAGAACATCTTGACATATGCATGCAAAAATAATAGGAAAATACATGTTTTTGTTCCTTTGGTCTTGTTGTTTAATTTGTAGACAATTTTGTGCTATTGGAAGACAATTGTGGGAAGAATTTGAAGAAAAAATTCTCCAATTGGAATTGGAATTGTTAGTTGTGTCTTCTTGTGTAATACCATGACAATTTTTTCCTATTATAATCGAAATTGTTAGTTGTGTGTTCTTGTGTAATACTAAGACAAATTTATCCAATTGAAATTCATAGTTGTCTTATTTTTTCACAACAACACAAATTTTCTGAATCAGAATTGTTAGTTGTGTCTTCTTGTGTAATACCAAGACAAATTTGTCCAATTGGAATTATAATTCTTATTTATTTCTTCTTGTGTAATACCAAGAAAAATTTGTCCAATTGGAGTTGTTAGTTGTTTCTTCTTGTGTAATACCAAGACAAATTTGTCCAATTGGAATTGTTAGCTGTGTCTTCTTGTGTAGTACCAAGGAAAATTTGTCGAATTGGAATTGTCAGTTGTGTTTTCTTGTGTAATACCAAGACAAATTTGTCCAATTGGAATTGGAATTGTTAGTTGTGTCTTCTTGTGCAATACCAAGACAAATTGGTGTAATTGTAATTGTAATTGTTAGTTGTATCTTCTTGTGTAATATCAAGACAAAACAAAATTGGTGTGCATGGAAGACAATTTTTCTCTTTAAACATAGGGAACATATGGAATCAAGGAAGAAATTCCTCGAGGAAAGAAAACAACATTGAAAAGGTAAATGAATAAAGAGAAAAGTTAAGGTCACATATGTCAAAATGTAGGATTTCAATAGAGGGAAATCCAATTTCTAGTGGAATAGACGTCGTTGTTGTTTATCCTCTATCACCACAAGAAAAGTGAAATATTTCAGAAGACACCATTCCAATTCAAACTTATATTGTTCCTCCAATCACTATCTCATAAAGATAAGTTGTTGTGGATGACCAGATGATGGAGGATTTGCTTGGAGCTGATTATACAATGGATTAAATTAGAGAGGCAACTATTGCACAACCTTCTGGTGAAGAACTTCCTATGGTGCAACCTCTTGTTAAATAGTCAGACATTCTAAAAACTAGTCATGGGCATGTCCACTCTCCTCCTAGAATTGATCCGCCAGTGAGTCAAGGGGAAATAAATGCAATGATTTTAACTCCACAACAGGGAGGTCATGAGTGCCAAAATACAGGCTCATCCCCCCTACCTATATTGAGCAGTGTGCAGTGAGGAACTCCTAATTGTATTCACGTGGATGAAAGTGGTCTAGAATCACTTGAAGGTAAGTTACCTAAACAAACTATTCGTTATCATTCTTATAAAATCATTAAAGAATATTTTGAACCAAAATATGATGGCACTAAATTTCAATTATTTTTGGATCTATTAAAATCTAGAATTTTGGCTGCTGTTAGGAGAATTTTAGGCATCAAAACAGTCAAAATTTTAGAAACAATTCATCATATTGTTAGAAAACTTGAGGATGCTTTTCAAAAAATTGATAAGAAAACATGCTCACTGTAATGCAACTTGATGTGTCTTGTCGTAGTCAATTGTTAGCAAGATCATAAGAAAACATCGTTTTCTCCAAAAAACCTCTCATCTCATGAAATACAATATCAAAAACATTAGAAAGTATTACAATAGATGAGATATCTTTGACACAGGTGGCCCACTAGATTTTTGGGCCTTCAATGGTAAGCTACCTCATTTTGACATGAAGTTAATAGGAGAAGTTAAGGGAGTAATACTTGATTTCTTGCATGAGAACAATAGGCCTTCTTCCAACCAAAAATATGTATTAAAAATGAGAAGGGGATCTAGGGACCTTCAACCCCATATTAAAGACTTTCTTGACATTACATAGAAACAATTGTATGAGAGATTCATAATAGTACATAGTGCACTCAACTTGGGCCAAATATATTTCCCTAAATGCAAGCCTTGATATGTTCTAATAAACAAAATTCATAACACATGTTGTTGTAGATATCAAATTTAGTATGTCTATTATTATCACACACACACACAGACACACATCATGTATTGCATAACACCCTTGTGCAGGAATGCTCAATTATATTTCCATTGTCATCATCTAGAGACTTTATTCAAAACATATTATGTACAAGGCCAAAGGGTTGCACACCTTATTAAAAATATTTCTTAGATGGTACATGCCCTAGGTGTGGTGGAATGTAATCACTGAGAAAATGCATTATTTAAGTGATGAGTATGAATTGGGGAGGAAGGAGGTTTCCTTGCAAAGTTTTAAATATTTTGCATATGATATTGAAGGAGGGAAGGAAAGAAAAAAGATACAATTGGTGACTTCCCAGGTATGAGTATGTGACTTCATCAAGGAATTCATAAAAAATACAAGACAATGTGTTCAACATGTCGATGTGACTCAATTGAAGGACGTGCATTTTAGAATATGCATATATAGATTTCCCATTGGTATTGTCTTATCAGTGGTTTATTTTACTGATAAATACACCCATGAATCACAAAATGAAATTCAAAGCCAATATTATCACTCAAAGAAGGTCATCATTATGGTCCATATCATATATAGGCATGGACTAGATAGTAATGAAGAAAACAAATTTATATTGAAGGAGTATCACTTCTACATAAGCGATGATCAATATCATGACTTAGCCTACATACAACTTTGAGTTAAGTTGTTTTACAATCACCTTAAGGAAAATAACATATAGATGAATCAACATTGGATTTGTTTAGATGGTCTCATGGCTAGTTTAAAAAATATCGTGTATTTCAATGGTTGTGTATGTTGCACTAAAAACTAAAGGTACCACATATTTGGAACTATCTTAAGTCTAGGCATGAGAAAGTGGAGCATGATGGAGTAGGTGCATGTTCTCTCCCCCTCTTATACTCACACACTCTCTCCCCCCCTCCCTCTCTCTCTCCCCGCCCCTCCCTAGGGAACTCATGGATTCCACTCAGTTCAAACATCATAAAATGTAATACTAGTTGAAATATGGACAATAAAACTTTCTTGCTTATGTGGTCCATGTATTAGTAATGAATGGGATGATGGTGAATCTACAGACTGGGTTGATAGATGAGATCATGTATCACTCCTCATTGGTCAATCTAGAACTATGTAATTATCTTAGTTGGAGGAGCACCAATCAAATATTTCAACAGATTATGATCATGTCTCAGATCTTTTACTGCTAGGTTCGGTGAAACGTTCTATTAAATTTTGAATAACTAGCATCAATGTTATACTTTGGTCTCTCTCTCTCCCCGCCCCTCCCTAGGGAACTCATGGATTCCACTCAGTTCAAACATCATAAAATGTAATACTAGTTGAAATATGGACAATAAAACTTTCTTGCTTATGTGGTCCATGTATTAGTAATGAATGGGATGATGGTGAATCTACAGACTGGGTTGATAGATGAGATCATGTATCACTCCTCATTGGTCAATCTAGAACTATGTAATTATCTTAGTTGGAGGAGCACCAATCAAATATTTCAACAGATTATGATCATGTCTCAGATCTTTTACTGCTAGGTTCGGTGAAACGTTCTATTAAATTTTGAATAACTAGCATCAATGTTATACTTTGGTCATTTAGTAGACTCATGTGGTTACACTTGTTGGATGCAGGCTGAGTTAGGAATAAAGACTATTTTTGGAGGAGAAGCATGCAAGGAGGAAAGGCTAGATGGAAGGAGAAGAAACACATGTAAGAGAATCATGTAATGTATTGTAATGGCTGATGAGCCAAGGATATAAATAAGTAGTACTTAAAGGAAGAAAGAGAGAGGGAGACAGAGACACAAACACACATAGAGGGAGAGAGAATTGTAAGAACTATATGAGTCATTAAGCTGGTGAGCTAGGGAAGTAGTGAGAGACTCGATCCCGAGGGTTAGATCATAGGCTAAGGAGCTTGGTGTGATCTAGTCAGCCTCACAGGAATCGAGGATCCTTCTGCAAGAGAATGAGACCTAATATTGTAAACATGCATGGCGTGATATATTATTGAACCATAATAGAAGATTGAGAGCCAGATATTTGTGGATGTAGCCCAGGAGGGGTTGAACCATGGTAACACCTATGTTATGTGCATGAATGTATGTGTCTTTATGGATGATTAACTGTTGAATGTTAGATGAATGAATTGACTAGTTAGATCTGGTATTATTCATGCAAGAATAGAATGATTGTTATAATTAGAGGTTAGACTGAATGTATAAATATTACAGAGTACAACTGTAGATATCCTCTCATTCCCATGTTGTAAACACATGAGTCTTACAGCCACCCATAGAGCTATCTCGGGTGATACTGTGCAATACACTCCGTGTGTTGTGTTTCCTTTTGGTCTACCAGAGGGGCTGATAGTCTTAAATGGATTTTGTTGGGAGCTTATCAAATCTGAACTAGGGTCAATTTATGATAGTAAGATAGAATCAGAATAACCCAAAAGGAATCCTAAGTAAGACAAATATCAATAGAAGAGTAAAATCCAACAAATGGTTCCATTTCCGATTGGTTGGAAGAAAATGGGATTGAGTATGTGATATTTGTGGGATATGTGTCAATGTTATGTCAGACTATATAACAAGACATTGAGAGAATGAGTACCTAATTTCCCAATGTTGATACTGTGGAATCCAACGAATGCAGAGATGGAGAGATGGTTGAAGACAAAGGAACTAGAGTTTGTGCATAAATATGACAGAAATATGAAGTTGACACCACACAAATATTTGGAAAAATATGTATTCAGTGACTTGCATGAAGTATTTTTCTGTGATTTCCCACATGTATTGTAGGAGTGGATAAAAAAGATTGAAACACAACCATCCTACTAATCGGATTAGATAGATAGAGTGGAATCCTGAAGAGATCGTGCAATTACAATGAGTTGATTATAAGTTTATGGATGTAGTAGATTTTGGGTTAGACAACATCGTTGTAGGATTTATCACATAATTTTCGGTAGATACAATGAAGTCTTACAATGCATATGAAAAATATTTATTTAATGGATCTTTAGGTAGGTACATCATATCATTATATACTTCCATTAAGATATTACTATATAACAAAAATGTAATGACAATGGAGTGAGACAACTATATTTCCCTGCCTGCATGGGGGAAGGGGGGAAGCACTGGCAAGAGAAGGAGAAATGGAAGGAGAAGTGCATAAGGAAAGAAGGACGATGCCTTGGACCCAATTATTATGAACGAATACCAAATCAAATGGATCACGGAAATAGTTGGAAAAATGCGCAGTGGAGTACCCTACCAATATAAGGTGAACACCATGAAGAGAGTCATATCCATGAGGGAAGGCTTGGCAAGTGACGAAGAGGAGGTAGATGATCTCCAGGATGTGGAGCATATTGAGGAAATCATGTGCACAACATATGAGAGGAAGACAAGAGGTCTAAGAGTGGGAATATAAGGCAACACTCCTATCCATATAAGTTTCAGTGTGGAACCCACGAACCCATGTGCGACTAATACACAAGAAGAACACCACCATTTAGACAACTGAATTTTGAGAGAAGGAAGACAACAGTAAGTACTTCTACACAAGGAACAACAACTGGGGGAGCTAGTTCAAGAAGCATTAGTCAAGTATATACACTGTACGGAGGTAGTAGTTCAACATTCAGGATGGTAGGACATGATCCCACCATTAGGTTACCAGAATTCAAAGGAGAGGTGTCGAAGGACCAGGAGAAGAAACTTTTTATTTGTGAAAAGATATGGGAATAAAAACATATCACATACGAAGACAATAAACTTGCATAGTTAGCTATCACACTAATATATTGTGCATTGTATTAGTACATGAGTTTAGTTGCAAACAGTTCACCAGGGACAACTAGAAATATTGGAGATATCAAGAAGCTGTTGATAAATGAGTTCCAGAAGCCTAGTTCAGAAGATCAATACATGAATGATATGATAGAGATTAGGTAAAAACCAGGATAATCTATATGGGAGATTGACCAAAGATTCAAATGATTGAAAGGAAAGATAAAATATGTCATGACAGATATGCAACATAGGCATTTGTTCGTCAATTCATTGCTACCACACTTGAAATATCCATTGTGACAATAGAATTTTCAGACATAGGAAGAGGCTCTACAGGAATCCCTACAATTGGAAGAGAACCAATATTAGAAGACAAATCTAGCCATAGAGGAGTTGAAGGAGGATATGAAGAACTTAACATTCCATCTAAACCAAAACAATGACAAGGATGAAAGAGAAGTCATTTGGTGTACCACATGTAGGACAGAAGGAAACCATAAGAACGGATGTCCAACATTTGCACAGTACATGGAAGCAGGAATGCCAAACCTGTTGCTAACATGAGGGTTATGGTGTGAGATCTGTAAGAAAGAGGGACATGATCCATATCACTTCATAATGATGCAAAAGTACTAGACAGTACCGAAGAGCTCATATTGCAACTTTTTCAAGTTAGTAGGCCATGATGACAAAGATTGCAGAACCATGGACCTCATGAGGGAAATAAAATCAGGTGCATATAGGGTGCAAGCATAAATGATGACCGGAAAAGACACACCACAATTTAACCAAGTACCAGCCTTATATAACACTACACAACAAAAGTGTAACACTATGCAACAACAATATAACACTACACAACCACAGTACAATGTCGTGCAACCACACTATAATCCCGTGTAGTATAACCAGGAACCTCAGTATAATGTGCCATGAGGGGATTGAGATGACTACAAAGGTGGAGGAAGATAAAGAGGAGGCCTTGGAATAGGCAGAAAACTAGTGGTATGCCATAACTATCAACAACCATGACACTACGCAAGAGAATGTTCACTTCCATCTGTGATCTTTATGCATTTTCGCGCATCAGATCATGACACGGAAGAATATCTGACACTATTAGGGAAAATCCAGGACAAGATAAATTAGGAAAATCAAAATGTTTAGTGGATTTCGATGGAAGTGAGGGATGACAGAAGAAAAATCAACAGAGTTACGCATGGAGGAAATAAAATAGGGAACGACGCAATAATACAAGAGCCAGCACAACACCAATGGCTGAAGAAGAACTCCAAACCAAAGAAGCAGTTTGATGCATAGAACGAAAAGGAGATATTGAAGAAGGATATACAAGAATTCATGAAGTCAAACATTGCATCAACATTAACTGCACAGTATAATAAGGAAGTACCAGCGTACGAGATGCCTCCATCGTTGGATCACACTAAAGATGCACAGCCTCTAGGACAAGTAAGTACGATTAAGAGTTTTTTTCAATCCTTTGTTAAAATACTAAATGATCCATTGTTTGTTAAATTATTACAAAATATGCTAGAAATATGTAGCATAGAGGAAGAAGGAAAGATAGAACAAAAAAAAGTTAATCATATGCATACAAGAAAGAGAACAAACGGGGAATTTAGACTGAACATCAACATTGGATATTTCAACATGGGAGATATTATATTGGACTTAGGATCTAAAGTAAATGTGCTACCCAAGAAAACATGGAAATGTATGGGAGAACCCACATTAGGATATTCACATGTTTATTTGAAACTAGCAAATCAACACAGATTTCTACTCATTGGAAGACTAAAAGGAGTGACCATAGATTTGGATGTAGTGTGTTATAAAGACAAATTCAAAGTAATAGAGATAGTGGATGGCACAACACCTTATCCAACATTGCTTGTCTTGGATTGGGAATTTGAAAATCAGGCCATAATCAAATTAAATATGAGGAAGATGTCATTCGAGTCAGGTGAATATAGATTCGTTGTGCCATTGGACCCATCTGAAGGGGAAAGGTTTGTAGAACCTACTTGCTTGAGGAAATTAACCAGTTATACAAAAACACCACACAAGAAGAGGATTATGTAAACCCGACTACAGATGGGGTACTTAGTTGGAGAATCATCACCTCATGTGTGTCAAACTCAGATACAGGATTAGAAAATTGGCAATAGAGGTTACACAAAGTCTCCACAAGAAGATGTGTCAGAATAGACCGCACAGTAAGATGGGTAGGTACAAAGATAACGGAACCTCCCAGCTTCCATAGGGTGAATGAGTTAGAATAATTCTTAGAATGATACGAAGATGAAGTCTTATAAAATTATAGGCTCTTAGCCCTGGATATAGCACTCAAGGAAACATCTGCAAGATGGTGGGATGCACAAAAATAAACAATTAAGGATTGGTACCAATGTAAGTAGTCACTGTGCATTAGGTTTGGTGTAGAACAAGGAAGCAAATAGATGAAAAAATATGATGGACAAGGGGCACTAGCAGAACACTTGGAGAGGTTCATAAATCTATGGAGAATGACACCACCGGAGGAATGGCCTCACCATTTTGTTCACACATTAGAAGGGATTCCAACAAACTAGTATACAGACCAGGAGTTGCGTAGAGGAACTACAAACTGGACAGTATTATAGTAGAAATTTATAGTCACTTTCTCATTTGAGCATGAGAACCCCAACATAGACTCAACACTCCAAAAAATCAGAGGGGCGATATTCATTAAATAACCAAAAGTTGAACTCATGACAGAAGAACAATAATAAAACATAAACACAGTAAAAGAACTATGGTCATTCTACCACGTGTAGGAAGAAGCACCTGATGAAGATGACCTGCAAAATATTCAGATTGAGGAATTTGAAGGCGAAAGAGAAGTGGAAGGTCCACCTACGGAATAAAAAGTATTTGTTGTGCCAATTAAGGTGAAGAAAGTCAACATTGGGACAATTAAGAATCCAAAAACGGCTAGCATTGGAGACTATTGCGATGAGAAAACAATGGAAAGCATAACAAATTTAATGCGCAAGTATAATGCCCTATTCCCAATAACATTCACATAAATGAAAGGCATAGCAGGAGAGATAGGTGAAATGAAGATACCGCTCAAATATGAGGCAAGTTCGATCAAACAGCGAACATACAGACTAAACCCTATATATAAGAAAAACTCCAAAGCCAAAATCGATAGGATGTTGGAGGCCTAAATCATAGAACCTATAGAGGAATCTAAATGGGTAAGCCCGATGGTAGTTCAAGAGAAGAAATAGGGCAGGTAAGGATATGTGTTGATATGAGGAAGTCGAATGATGCATGCATACATGACCCATTCCCTACTCCTTTCACAGATGAGGTGTTGGAGAAATTAGGATGACACAAAGCTTATTCATTCACCGATGGATTCTCAGGATACCATCGGATAAAGATAGCCCTGGAAGACAGATACAAGACAACTTTTTCCACAAAATGAGGATCCTACTAGTAAACGGTCATGTTGTTTGGACTGAATAATGAAACAACAATATTTTCCAGAGTACTCATAGTTGCATTCAAAGAATTCATCCACCAGTTTCTAGAGGTATAGTTGGATGATTGGACAGTCTATAGTGTATTGAATTAACATGTAGGGGTGTTGAGGCTGATGTTATAAAGATGTGGGAAGTGTTAGATATCATTAAAAATCAAGAAGTGCATCTTTGGAACACCCTTTGGGATACTATTGGGCCATATAGTATGCAAAAAAGGATTTCTAATAGATCCTGACAAGATTGTAGTAATTGTTAATCTACCACCACCAAAATCAGTATGTCAGTTAAGACAAACATTGGGACACACGAGAAACTATAGGAAATTTATAAAAGGATATGCACAGATCACTGTGTTAATGGAGAAATTGTTAAGGAAAAAAAAAAGTTTAAGTGGAATGAGGATTGTGAACGAGGATTGGACACCCTTAAAGAGAATATGGTAATGAAACCAATATTGGTATTCCCATACTGGGAAAAGAAATTCCATGTGCATGTAGATGCATCCTCCATAGAACTGGGAGCTATACTGGCGTAGCCAGGATCAAGAGAATTGGACCATCCTATAGCATTCACTAGCAGAAAATTGTCAGAATCAGAGCAGAATTACAATACCAAAGAGAGAATTCTTAGCTATGGTCTATGCACTTCAAAAGTTCAGACATTATTTATTGGGAAAACATTTCAATATGTTCACAGACCATTCAACTCTCAAATACCTCGTCAACAAGCTAGTGTTGGGGGGGAGAATTTGTAGATGGTTATTGTTGTTCCAGGAATTTGACTTTGAAGTGATAGTCAAACTAGGGAAGTTGAATGCAAGACCTGATCACCTGTCGAGGATTACTAATGAAGAGGAACCTACGAATACAGAGGACAAATTCCCTGACGCACAATTATTTTTCATTCCAAGTAGTCGATGAATACTTCAAAGACATCATTCAATACTTGAGTATAGGGACTGCGCCACAAGAATTCAACACTGCGTAGAAGAAAAATATGGTAGTCAACGCTGCAAACTATCAATTGATTGCTGGAAACTTAGACAAAATGGGTGCAGATATCATCTTGAGAATATGTGTGATAGAACATGAAAGACATATGATTTTAGCAGAATCCCATGACGTAATAGTAGGAGGAAATTATGCAGGCTAAGATACTGTGAAAAAGGTGTTGTGCACAGGAATATGGCGGCTGACTGTTCACAGAGACTCAAATAATTACTGCCAAAAATGTGATGTATGTCAGATGGTGGGTAAACTGAATAGAAGGGACGATAGTCCCCTCAAACTACAAGTAACCCTACAGGTATTCGACAAATGGGCAATAGATTTTGTGGGACCAATTAACCCACCAACAAAAAGGTCATGAGCGAGGTACATTATTATTGTGATAGAGTACTTGACAGGATGGGTATAAGCAACACCAGTAAAGGATTGCAACATAGAGACAACAACACACTTCTTATTTGAGAAAGTGATCACAAGATTTGGATGCCCAAGGATTTTGATGAGTGACCAAGGCACTCACTTCACTAACAATACTATTAAGGACATGCTTGAGGATTTTGAATTTTATCATCAAAAGAGCAAACCATATCACCCACAAGAGAATGGAACAATGGATTCCTTTAACAAGACCCTCGAGAATGCACTGACAAAGATTTGCAACGTTAATAGGGGCAATTGGGACTTGAAGATAGCAACAGTATTGTGGGAATACGAGACCACATTCGAAAAATTGGCAAGGCAGACACCATTCAGATTGGTGTATGGGAAAGAAGTAGTGGTTCCATTAGAGTTTTTGGTACCTAGTCTATGCGTAGCAACAATTTCCAACATGACAAAGCGAGGTGCAATACAGGAAAGGATAAGTCAATTGATGATCATGGAAGAAGATAGGATTGTAGCAGGGTTTCACCAAGAAGTATAGAAAGCAAGGGACAAATCTTTGTAGGATAGACACATCAAGAATAAAAATTTCAAGGAGCGATACTTAGTCTTGGTGTACAATATTAAATCCCTTCAACACCGAGGAAAACTTAGAATGGATTAGTTAGGACCATACGAAGTAAATACTATCACAGATGGGAGAGTTGTACAGTTGAAGGATTTAGGCAAAACAAAATTCAGAGGGATGATCAGTGGGAGCCGACTGAAGTTGTATAGGGATAGTTGATCTCCTAGCACTTAGAAAAAAAAACCTAAGCACAACAATGGAGGGTTTACCGCATTGGACATCAAAAGATAACAACAAAGGGGTAATGCATCGAAATGAGAATGGGAACACACACTCGGAAACGATAGCAAGATGGAGAAAGGACCAATGGTCAATAAAAGGAGGAAACAACATAATGGCAGGTATGGAAAATAGGTGCCAACAGACAATGGCTATCAAAATTGAATGAAAATAATGATTGACAGGACATCGCATTAATCGTGCCAATTGGAAACGGTAAGGGAATTCAATGGAAAGTATTTCAGAAGTGAAAATTCATTCAAAATGAAAAATTGGATAACATCTCCAAGAAGTTTCACATGATTCCTATATAAGGTAAGCATGCAGGGATTAGAAGGTTTATTTTGAAATTTAGAAAATCACAGAGCAACAAAGTATACGAGGGAGAGAGAGAGAGTTTTCAGAAGTTACAAAGCCAACTAAGCTCGGTGGAGAATATATTTACCACCATGGCACTACCCAAGCTAGGAGCATCGAGCCAGGCCTGCAGTCGACCTCGAAGAAACCTCAGAGCACCTCGGTAGCCACAGGGAAGAGAAAAAAAACCACCTCAGCCTCCAGAATTCGTCAACTTGGATGAAATATTGTCGCATAATATGGAACCAGGAAGCCCCACACCAGTGGTGGAGGAAACTCAATAGTCAACACCAGAGGGCATGGATATTGATATGTCAGAAGGAGGCCAGAGCCAACAAACCCAGGATGTAGAAAATCCTTCTCGCTCTAGAAACCATGAAGAAGCCCCGAGGGTTAATGGGATGATCCTGAACCAAGCATAAATGAATGCACCGAAAAGGTCACACACAACCACGCCAGAGAAGACACAATAGGGTATGGTAGAAGATGTCACTAGATGGGCAGAGGAGTATGCAAAATAGAGAACAATGGAGGTTGGAACCTCAAGTCATCCACCAAAGTGGAAGGGAAAGAAGCTATTAACAAGATCACTGCATAGCCAGGCTACCACAACCATAGTATTTCCATGCATTCTAGAAGGGGTGTGTGTTGCGGGTAACCTGGTAGGCCACGTGGAAAAAAATGGTACTCAGATCATGATGTAACCAACATGGACAAGTTTCTATATTTTGCCAAGAAAGTTTACCTAGATACTGTTTCTATATTTTGCCAAGAAGGGGTCGAGATGTAACCAACTGCATCAAGAAGTTGATGGTGGTTACCCATGAAGGATACCTATGGGTGGAAGAGCCCATCTCAATAGACGTACAACTCATTACATATATTACAGGGTTTCCACCTTAGGGGGAGACACCCGCGCAGTTCCTCGATGAAAAGATGAAGGAGAAGGAACTGGCCAAGGAAATGAAGAAGATGTATGGTACAGAAAGAGGGTCGCGCAAAATCATAATTAAGCGCATCAGTGATGGAACAACAAGGATGGCCACAAAAATCATGGCGTGAAAGTTACTCAGGATGTACCACAAGGAGGAAGTCCCTGTCAGGGTCATCATAGCTGCAGCACAATGTGTGGAGGGCACGATACTCAACTGGGCCCCATATTTGATAAATATGTTCCTGGAAGACTGCAAGGATGCATAGGACCTGGAGACAAAATTTCACTATTCTTGGTTACTCGTCATGATTTCCTTGGTTGGATGGAGGGATCCTAAGTATACATACTTTTCTGAGAGATCCAATCATTGTCACACAATGCGATACCTATCACTAGGGAGCACTTCAAAACCTGAAAACAAAAAGTATGAATGCAGGCATGCTCACAGGGTATTACAATGACCTGCAGGAAAACATTGCCAACACTTGGCAGATTACGCCAGAAGTGGTCACGCAATATCAAGGCATAGCCATATTTAAAGAGACTAGACATTCATTATAGATCCAAGCATGGAAGGATCCCGAGAATGAATGGCTACAACTATGGTACTGCGTCAAGGAAGAAGACATGTAAATGGTCATTAAGGACTGGCACGAGGACTGTAGAGTTCCAGTTCTGAATCAAGAGATGTTTGTAGATAAGGAGGTTGATGCAGGGAAATAACATACACCTTTAGGATACAAAACAACACCCAAGAATCCAAAGCCATGTCAGAACCCGACGCAACAAAAGAAAGCGGGTGCATCCAAGAAAGGTACCCAGGCAGGGAAGAATAACAACACCTAGGCGCCGCAACAACAGGAAAAAGAGACTGAGACAACACAAGGGACCACATCAAGTGCTACTCAGTAAGACCAATGCTAGACCAAGAGGCCAATCATAAAAAATGGGGGTGCTCGCAAGAAAACTAAGCTACACAAAATGCCACCAGAATATACAATCATAGAGGATGACGCGAACCTCGTGTCCCAAATGGTTCAGGATTGAACAATGGAGGATTTTGACAAATCCCAACATCAAAGGGACATGGTTCATGATGAGATGGAAGACATGAGGTAACTCCTCAAGAAGATCATATAAACATAGAGGTACAACAAAGGAATATAGTCAGTTTCCACAACATCATAGACAAGAGCCAAGGCTGGATCGAGCGAGCCAAATTCAAAAGGATGGCACATTAATGTAATACCTAGAGAGACAAAAGTGCTCTTAAATGTTTTGGGGATTGTAACAAAGATCTTGAGCATATCTCTCATATATTGGTTGGAGGCATTTAATGTAATTATGTAAAGTAGATGTAGGCTTTAATTCGATTGGATAGCTTAGAGTTGTAGGAGGGAAAAATTGAGAAAGCTCCCTCGTATGTATTGGTATTGTATCATTATTCTCATGGTAATTGTATTTGTAAGAGTAGAAGTTGTAGAGAAAGAGAGTAAGAGAGAGCAGATAAGAACATAGATTGTAGAAGTTGTATAAGAAGATAGTTGTTGCTGTAGAACCCATGTACAAAAGCACCGAGTTAATATAAAAATGCTTTGACTCAATTTCATGGTGTTATGAATAATGTTTGCATCTATTGAATGGTATGTTTACAATTTGCTTATATACTCTATTATACATTTGTTTAAATTCTTGTATGTATGATTTCATGTTGAATGTATGAAGTCTGTGAGAGGGAGAGTATGAGTTTCAATTGTTTATCTTCCTAAGAATTCCTGCAAGGTGTGCAGTGAAGGTCCGCAAGGAGCGTGTTGACAAGATTTCTGAGTTTTATCTCAGAGAGATCAAGAGGGATACTGTTTTTTTCATACCAGTAGAATTGCAAAGATAGCACAGAGTCATGAAAGGTGTGTGGAGGTGAATTGAAGTCTTACACTTTTTCCAACCAGGTGAGGGGTTGAAGGATTTATGTCGCAAGAGATGTGCGGAATTGGAGAGTTTAGATAATTAGAGATTATCGTAAAGCCACAAGGAGTGCGTGCAAGAATCCATTAGAATCCTTGAGGTTGCAACATGATTCAAGCTCAATAGGGATAGAGTCTTGAAAGTTCAAAAGGAGGACAAGGGTTAAATTTACCTCGCAAGAACCAAGCTCAGGAGGAAAGAACGCCAAGTTGTTTGTCCAAGAGTCTTTGAGAACCTGAACGAACGGTTGAATTTATCTGAGGGAAAACGACGATTTTATGTGGATCCTTGGATTCAATGGATCAATGGGGAGGTTAATACTAAGTGTCTATCAACACTCACAAGCTTAGGAGGATTATAAATAGTTAGATCTGAATCAACGACAGTCATTGATTTGGCGTTTTGAGTTTCAACATTTTGGAAGTCGGAAGTGTGGAGGAAGTCATTTTCGGGAATCCCTGATACACAAAGTCTCGACATGATCTAGACAGTTAGATCATGGTAGATTCAGGGCTGTTGATCCATAAAAAAAAGTCAAGAGTTCGAACTTCGGGGGAGATGGGTGTTAGGACCCAGAAATGTCCCTTTTTCACTATACCTTTTGCTCATTCAACCTTATCATTTCTATGCTAAAATGCCTAATATAATGTTACTAAGACCTTTTTCCCAAGGTATGAATCATTGATCTTTCCTTTTTATTCTTAATTACTTAACATGTTTGATTGGTAACGTTTCTCATATTTTATCCATGAATGTTAAACTAATGATCAAAATGTGTAGAACAACCAAGTCTTGAAGAAAGATCATTGTTGTTACACCAACTATTACAACTGTGCGCCAGTTTTGCATGTTGTTACACGACTACAAAAATTGTGCACCTTTATTGGAAGTTGTTACACCTAATGCAACAGATGCCCATCGATCCTGGAAGCTGGTATATCATTCAAATCCGAATCCTGAAGACCGTTCCTCAAGGCTGTTACACGTTTTGGATCACCTTGGTGATCAAGATCATTTTCATATTTTGTGAAGATGACATATCTTTTATATCATACGAACATCTTGAGAATCTCTAATTCTCAAGGCTGTTTTGAGTCTGTTTCAACTGAATGTCTGTGTCTTTAAATAACAAATCTTTTGTAATCATTAGGGGGAGAAAATATTAGCTGTGGAATAGAGATTGAAGTGAAGCATTTTGTATCTGAACATTTTTGGTGATTTAATAAAGAATTTATTTGCGTTTCTCCAACCTATTGTAGTCTTTTCGAGTGGATTTAGTGAGAAGGAAAGGGCCCACCTTCCTCACAGACTCCTCTCTATTTTGAGTTTTAGATTAACTGCTTTGATTTTGGTGATTTATCTGTTTAGCATTTCTAGAACACATTTGTTGTTACAGTTCATTCCCTTTCTGTTAAATGCACATCAGTGTGTCTCATGAGAGTTAGAGTCAATTTATGTTTACTACTGGAGAATTGCTTTGAAAGTTAATTCCTTTTCTGCATTAGATTAAATCTTTGTTTTCAAGAAAAAGTAAATAGAAGTGTGAATTCCTTTCTACAATTAAGTAGACTACCTTTCAACAATTAGCACATAAATTCCTTCTACAAGATTAATATAGAAAATTAGAATAGATTAGATAATCCATGATTCTTATACACTCACCAAATTCTACTCCTGGAAATTAGATTTCAATTATGCAAGTGTGATTTCAATTATACAACAATAGATTAAAACTCCACCTATGTCGGCAACTTGTGTTAGTGTTCATATTTTCAATTTTGTTTCTTTTAGTGTTAATTTACCTTAACGCAATTGATTAGTGTTTTCTTTCATAATCTGTCATAGACTGTGAACAATTATCTTGCAATAACAAAACTTCCCTGGGTTTGACAATTCATATTGAAAACCTTAATTATCTATTTATTTAGACAATTAAAGTGCCCAACATTTTGGTGTCGTTGTCGGGGAAGACAATTATAGATTCTTGTAAGAACATTAGTTTTCTTTTCTTAGGAATGAGTAGTCTGCATGAAACGAGGAACAAGAGGACGTATGCCCAAAAATACTAACCCTACAAGTACTAGAGGACGTGGTGGAAGGAATATTGCATTGGGAAGGAAAACCTTTGTTGATGAGATTATAGCCAGAGAAGATTCTTCTTTGGGATCTATATTTCACCCTTCAAATCCTCCAAGAAGACATATTCCTCAGACACCAAACTACCCCATTTTGAAACATCATTTTCATCAGGGGCTAAAGCTGAATATTTGTCACCAACAAATCAACACGCAACACTGGAGAATATTAAAGATCAAGAGAGTGTAGCTCGAAACAGGGAAAATCCAGAAGAAGTTGTTTATCAAATCAATGGATAGATAGTCACTAAAGAGGAGTGGGACACTTTCCGTATTGAGTAGAGAGAAAGAGCACGTATGGAAAATCAATGAGATAATGAAGAAGAGATCTACCGTGAGGATATAGTGAACAATGAAGATCAGGTAAATGATGAAAATACTATCTCTACCATGGTATTTCCTATTACTAATATTCCCACATGGGGGATGGCTCCTATGAATAACATACCTCTCTCATCCCTGCCAAATTTCCATGGATTATCTACTGAGGATCCAGATGATTTTTTGTTTGAATTTGATATTATGTGTAGAATCTATGACTACACTACCACTGTGCAGAAGCTTAAATTGTTTCCAGCTACATTGAAGGGTAACGCGTTAAGATGGTTCATGAGCCTTGGAGGAGAGAATATTTCAGCATGGGGACAAGTGAGGAAACTTTTCTTGAACAAATACCAAGACTACTGTCGAACGAGGGAATGAAGAGAGAAACTGTTCAAGATGTCTCAGAAGGAGGAAGAGACCTTTGAATATTTTGTGGAGAAACTCCAGTATAATATACAAAGGTCTGGACATATGTATGTGAGTAAGGACATTCTGAAAACTATTTTGCTAAAAGGAGTTAGATATGATTGTTTAGATATGTTGATTATGATTGGCAAGGGAAATATATCTAAGGAATCCTATGAAGAAATTGTAAATCTTTGTAAGAGATGCTCTCGAGGATCTACACGGAATAAGTCAGCTACCAAGGATGCCACTTTTTCAAGGGTACAAAAATAAGCCAATGGAGGGGCAACAAGAGAAGAAATAAGTAATTTGTTAGAATATTTCAAAAAAAAAATGATTTACTCTTTTGCCTCACAAATTGACACTCTGCAGGTCAAACAAAAACAAGAAGAATCAGATCTAGCATTGTCCATTTTTTGTTCGAAATGCAGAAAGAAACATCCACTAAGGGAGTGCCCATTGAACAATGTCCAAGTATGTCTTATTTGTGAATTAGATCATGCTACTGGCCAATGTCCCTCCCTACCAGGTGTAAAAGAATCAATGAAGGCGATTAATGAGGAAGCGGAGGCTTCCTATATAATAACATAGAGGAGACAATGGAAGCCATGAGGTCAATGTATAAAGCCTCAATTCTCTCCTGCAGCACTTAATTATTGGAATAATGTGAACAATCATCTTCAATATGGCCAGATGAATGCCCCCCCTCCAAATCAGATGCCACCTTCTTATCAGGATCTCAATGCATGGGTACCTATGCCCCAACAAGAGAATCATCCTGGGAAATGGAACCCATATTGGAGAGGCCCTCAACAACATCTTACTTATAAAAACCCTCACCAACAGAACCCCTATCAACAACAGTTCCAACCCCAGTACCAACAACAACATCTGCATTTACCTCCCAATGTAGCACAAAACAATCCTCCCTTACGGCCTCAGATGCATGTGCAACCTAACCCAAATCCAAATAATAAGCCCGTTCAGAATATTGATATACATAATGGGCCAGCTTTGTCTATTACCCCTATGCCTTGTGATGAGATAAAATTAAGATCAGGGAGAATAGTCAAGCAAATAATTGAATATGATCCATCTTGATAATCAGACAAGGAATCGGGGGAAAAAACATCTGCTGATATAGAGTAAATTGAACGAACCTATCATAGAATTAGCATTCCCTGAAAGATTGGAAATTACCAAAACTGTGGAATTACCATCCTTCAATCTCTTAGGAGAATTGCAAAATCTACATGTTAACATTCCACTATTGCAAGCGATTAGGGATGTCCCTATTTATGCGAAGACTGTGAGAGACCTCTGTATCAAAAATCCTGGAAGGAAACCTAGGGACCCCCTCATAATACATGTAGTGGGAGAATTGTTTGAACTAATGTTAGGCAAAACCCCACCTATTAAATATGGAAACCTAGGAAACCCTACAGTCATTGTCAAAATTGTATAGACATTTATTCCTGATGTGCTAGTTGATTTAGGGGTAGTAATTAACATTATGCCAATAGAGATGAAACAATTGTTGCAACTTAGAACACAAGTCTGATCTACTCCTACTTTTTTAGAATTAGTTGATCATTCTACTATAAACCAGATGGAGTAATCAATGATCTAGTTATTTTAGTTGATTCATGGGAGTATCCTGTTGATTTTGTCGTATTGCAACCTAAAACCCATTTGTGGTGCCACCCTCTAATTCTAGGAAGACCATGGTTAGCTACAGTTGATGCTTTCATTGGTTGTAGATCTGGTTCAATGACCATCTCTGATGGTTATGATACCAAGAAACTTACCCTTTATCCTCATGATACACCCAGTGTGGAACCCAAAATTCTTTATGGATGGGAATTGAGGATGAAAATGATCTTCCTGTGCTAACCATAAGAAAATCCTTGTGTTTCAAAGATGAGACAAAGGATGAGCTAATCAATAGCTTTATCAGTGACCCCTCTACTATTACACCAAACACGTATCACCGATTGGGTGGAATATTTGACCCTACTTCCCAGGAAGGAGTTAGCGCGGAGATGTTCTCTGAAACTATTGTAAATCAAGTTAATTCAACTGTAATAATAGACACTAAAATAGCTGAATTATTTCCTAAAGTAAATTCTAAGAGCATCTCTGTAGAAATCAAACCTGGAAAAACCCTGAACATCAATCCTGATTTATCTTTTGCTGAAACTGGACGTTGGATGAAGTTATTGATTGAACATAAAGAGGCATTTGCCTAGGATTACATGGATATGAAAGTATTTTCCTATGAACTATGCACCCACCATATATACATTAAGGAATAATTCTGACCCATTTTCCAACCCTAAAGGAGAATGAACCCTAATATTAAAGATATTGTTAAAGAAGAACTCCAGAAACTTCTTAATGTAGGATTCATCTACCCTATATCAGATAGCAAGTGGGTTTCACCTCTGGTTATTGCGCCTAAAAATAATGGTAAATGGAGAGTGTGTGTGGACTATAGATCCTTGAATAAGGCCACGTAGAAGGATCATTTCCCTCTGCCATTTATTGATCAGGTTCTAGACAACCTATCTAGGAAAAAGTTGTTCTCTTTCCTAGATGGATTTAGTGGATATAACCAGATAACCATTTCTCCACAAGACCAATATAATACCACCTTTACTAGCCCTTGGCGTACATTTTCCTACAAGGTTCTCCCATTTGGCTTGTGTAATGCACTAGCCACTTTCCAGAGAGCTATAATTGTTATTCTCTCTGATATGGTGAATGACTGTATGGAAATATTCATGGATGACTTTACACATTATGGTATTGATTTCGATGAATCTTTCGCTAATCTTGAAAAAGTACTCAAACAATGCATACAATCTCATCTTTATTTAAGTATTGAAAAGTGTCATATGATGATGAGCGAAGGTGTGGTGCTGGGACACTTCATTTCTTATGCAGGAATTTAGGTAGACCCAACCAAAATCCAGGTAATTTTGGACATTCTAACTCCATCAACTCCGAAAGAGGTAAGAAGATTTTTAGGGCATGCTGGATATTATAGGAGATTCATTAAAACAAATTCCAAACTTGCCTCTCCCTTATTTTTTATATTGACAAAAGATGTTGAATTTAGTTGGGATGATAGTTGTGAATTGTCTTCTGCAGATTTGAAACAGAAATTGTCCACAAATCCCATTTTGAGAGGGCCGAATTGGGCCCTACCATTTCACATTTCTTCAGATGCCTCAGACACTGCAATTGGTGCAGTTTTAGGGAAATAGGAGGACAAAGATCCCTATGCTATCTACTATATCAACAAGAACATGGCTCCTACTGAGTTAAACTATACAATCACAGAAAAAGAAATCTTGGCAGTAGTTTATGCTATCAATAAATTCAGGCATTATCTCACTTGTTATTCTACTTTTATTAATATTGATCATTCAACAATTAAATATTTGATGAATAAACCTATTACTAGTGCCCGAGTAATAAGATGGTTGTTATTACTACAAGAATTTGACATCACTATAGTAGATAGACTAGGAAAAGAAAATGTTGTTGTTGATTTTCTCTCAAGATTGAATATAAATGAGATAATTCAGCTGTAGATGATTCCTTTCCAGATGAACATTTTTTTGCAGTATCTTCTCACTCACCTTGGTATGCAAACATTGCTAATTATTTGGTTGCAGGTAAGGTACTTCCACATCTATCTCCCTGAGAAAGTAGGAAGATTATTCAGAAGAGTGCTCAATATAGTTGGATAGGGGGATATATTTTCTACACAGGCCTGGATCAAGAAATCAAGAGATGTGTGAGAGATGATGAAGTTTATGATCTACTTAAATCTTTCCATGATGGCCCTTGTGGGGTTCATTTTTCTAATAAAAGTACTGGGCATAAAATTTTGAGGATGGGTTATTTTTGGCCCACAGTGTTTCAAGATGCAAGGAAGTATGTCCAAGCTTGTGACAGTTTCCAGCGAATGGGTCAGCCAAATCATAGGGATGAGATGCCTCTCCAGCCTCAAGTGGTTTTAGATCCTTTTGAGAGATGGACCATGGATTTTGTAGGGCCCATTAACCCACCTTTTAATCAAAAATTCTATATATTAGTCTACACAGATTACATGACCAAGTGGGTAGAGGCAAAAGAACTCATTAGGGCATCAAAATAAGTTGTCTTAGAATTTTTTTTTGAAGATATATTTGTTAGGTTTGAAGTTCCCAGAGAGTTAGTAACTGATGGGGGACCACCTTTCACATCACATAAGTTTGAAGCCCTACTCAGTAAATATCATGTTTTGCATAGAACAACTTCTCCATACAATCCCCAAGGTAATGGGCAAGCGGAAAGTACAAACAAAGTCATAGAAGCTATTCTTACTAAGACAGTGAGGGAACATCGTAGGGATTGGTCTGGCAGATTGCATGAATCTCTATGGGATTATTGAACCACTTGGAGGAGCACAACTGGTTTTTCTCCTTATGAACTGGTATATGGGAAGAGCCATGTTTTTCCCATTAAGTTCGAGATAAAAAACCTAAGAACTTCATCAACAGTCAATCTAGAATTGACTATGGCATAGAAGGCCAGACTGCAATAGCTAAATGAGCTTGATGAGAAGTGTTTGGACACTATTCATCAAACCACAATGATTCAACAACAAAGAACCAAGTGGAATGACCGAGTCATCAAGAAGAAGTTATTCAAAGAGGGAGATTGGGCTCTATTGTATGATTCACACTTTAAAGAATTTCAGAGTAAGCTGCATACAATATGGTTGGGACCTTACGAGGTAGACACTGTTTTTCCCAATGGGATAGTCAGGTTGAACACTATTGATGGATCCAATACACAGTTACTTGCAAATGGTCATCTCTTGTGCATGTATCAATGTCCACTTTCCAAGACAGAATTTACATCCAGATGTATAGCTGATACAGGTTATCAATTTTTAAAGGGAAAGGAGCTTGCTCCTTCCCCTTCTAAACCTTAGAATTTTTTCTTTTCAATAAAACCTTGTATATAAATACACTCTACGAATTTGAATTTTTTTGTTTTTTCTTTAATGCTTCTTTAATAAATTCAGCCTAGAAGGGTATCAGGCTGTTACTTGTGTGAAGATGGATTGATGAATAGCAAGGTAGATTACAGCGGAAGGAACTGAAGGATTAGTTTCTGGAAGTTGAAAAACTTCCTAAAAACTAAGTGATTCTATGTTCGGTCAGGTTACATGCTGTTACACCCCTTTCCGACAAAATGGTCACTTTACATGTTGTTACACCATTGTCCTGACTATTTTGTCTTACATGTTGTTACACTCTTTTCCAAAAAATTGGTCGATTTACATGTTGTTACACCATTTTCCCGACTATTTGTCTTACATGTTGTGACACTCCTTTTCGACAAATTGGCTGATTTAAATGCTGCAACACCTAATTCCACCATTCCGACCAAAATACATGTTGATACACCTACCATTGTTATTCCTTTTCTCTATTTTACATGTCACTTCATCCATTTTATTTCACATTTTTTCCACTTTTCCATACTTAAGCACTGCTTTTTTGTCATTTTCGTTGTTTTTGTGAAGATTTCTACCATTTTCCAAATTACTTAATGCTCTCTCTGTCAGAAAAGGCCGCTTCATCATTACTTGAATCCACATCTGTATATTTCTAGCTGGTCAACCAAATAAAGGAATCCACCTATGCTCCACTTGTCATATCATCATTTCTCACATTCCAGAGCCATCTCTCATCATTATGACTATTCCACGCAAATCAAATGGCGGTTGGATAGTGTGTTTATTCTGACAGAATGGTTCATGTGGTAAGTTATGAGGTACATGAGTAATCTTATGTGTCAAAGTAATATAGATATGGAAGAAAGCTTTAATTTTTACCTGTCGGTTGTCCTAAATTCGTTGCACCATGAGCCAATAAGATTAGTTGGGGGGAAAGAAAATCTAAGCCATCAAAATCCCATTTTATATGCACCTCCGCCACCTTTCGACCATGCTTATTTTCGCTGAGACACCATGTTCTTTATGCAATCCTCATTCAAACTTGTTGTGTCTATGGTTTAGGTTTTGGTCTCTCCTCCTTTGTTCCTGTTTATACTTTAAAATGATGTCATGGGAGGATCAGCTGTGAGGTATGAACCGGAAAATCTGGATGCATTACTGCTATACCCATATGTTTATGAAAAATTCATGCAGGATGGATGGATTTCTTATTTTGATAAGCTGCAGGGGTTTAATGAAGCATATGTATTTGAGTTCATTCAGAATCTCACAGAAGGGTATTCGATGGTGCACAAGGTGAGGATTCTAGTGACAGAAGATACCGTGGTTGTTGTGACAAGGTTGCCGACCACAGGAAAAAGGTTGTTTAGCAAAAAAGCACATCTTCCCGAAGCACATAAGGATTTTCTTGTGGACAATGAGAAATTTCAGACCAAGGGCCAAGGTGAAGATGTAAGTTCCTTACCAAAACCATGGGGGAAAGTATCAGAATTTGTAAAAAGGTACATTACATGTGAAGGAAGATATCAAGTAATTTATTTTTCTGATTTTATCCTACTGTCCCATTTAAGACATCAGAAGATAATAAACATCCCTTATTTCCTTCTTCAATCCTTGCATAATATGTCTCACTTTGTCAAGAAATCAAAAAATCTCAAGAGTTGTCTTTCCAATCACAAACTGATAGGGTTTTTTATTCATAAAGGAATGGGAATTCCTAATGACCCATTACCTAAAGTGGAAGAAAAACCAAATCCTGTGCCTATTGTTATGGCTGACCCAGAACAACTAAACCCAATCCCTAGACCAAGTCATGAGCCTCAGCCCTCGACTGCACCAATAGTTAAATCCCCCACTATAACTTCCTGTAAGTCGACTCAGAGAAGAAAATGAAAAACCAGAAGCAACTCTAACACCACTTATAAAAGCATCGAAAAAGTTGAACCATAACAACTAAACCATATGCCTATAGTTGTGATTGTGCCAGTAGTTGAAAACCCAATTCTTGGACCATGTCATGAGTCTCAGCCCTCGGTTGCAATAGTTGTTGTTGAAGAACTTCCTCCTACTCCTAAAGCTAAGAAAAGGAAAACCCATGCTTATGTATTTACATTACCTAGGAAGAGAACTAGGTCAGTGAGGTCTACTACAATAGTAGTTACAACCCCTGCTGTAACATCCAGTACATCGACTTCATGTCCTGTTGAACCAGACGCACCTCAAAACACCCCTATTGTTGCGGCGAAGTGTCCTGATTTTGTTGATGCTTAGACCCTGCTTGATTTTGACATCAATAATACAAACATGAGTGAGCCGCAAACTGATCCTATGGAGATACGTATACTAGGTTTTACCTTATGCAAGGAACTTAAAGAAACCATTTTGTCAATTCATGCTGAATGTAAACGAATTGAAGCAGAATCATCGGCTCCGCTTGATGATTATGTACATCACTCTTCGAGTGACGAAGTACAGATTATACAATACCTTAACATTGAAAATTTTCCTCCTTGTCTGGTTGTTGAAGAACACCCCCCTTCTCTTAAAGAAAAGAAAAGGAAAACCCATGTTTTTGTATCTACTGTACCTAGGAGGAGAACTAGGTTAGTGAGGTATACTGAAGCAACAGTTGGATGGAAGAATATGGAACATGAAATACCCATTCTTCATCCATTATCCTCCATTGATAAAGAAGTGACTGTTACACAAGAACCAGTCCCTTCCAACAACATGACTATGACACAAGAACCAACCTCTTCCCAGAACTTAGATATTACACAAGAACCAACTACCCAAGAAGAGATTGTCCCATAAGGACCAGTCATGCCAGAACTAGCTGTTATACGAGAGCCAACTGCCCAAGAAGAGACTGTTCCACAAGGACTAGTCATGCTAGAATTAGTTGTTACACAAGAACCATTTATCATGAGTGTATCTACCACACAAGAACCAGTTACACAAAATAGTGAGGATGTGCCACTTGCTTAGTTTGCTCAAATTGAGAAGAAGATAAAGGATATAGAAAATTCCAGGATTACTAAACTAATGAAGGAAAATAAAAACCTCAAAGCAGAGTTGGCTTCCATAAAGAAGGAATTGCAAGTTACTCGACAGAGAAACCCAGACAAGTTAAATTTGGATATATTAGCACTGACAACAACTGTTATGAATCAAAATAGAGAGCACATGTGCTATGAATGTGTTAATATTTATTTTTAGGTAGGGTATAAAATAGTGAAAGTACTAGTCACTGGTCATGATGAAGAACCGGTCAAATTCTCAGTCAAGAAGGAATAAGTATTAGATGTATGAGAACGTGTAGGAATCAGTGGATGGGACTCAGGTTTCATTTTCCCAGTTTTTGGATGCCTCATTTAGAGTATACATAGGGTCAAAGGTCTCAAAAGTTGTCATTTGGAGATGGTAAGGAGCAGTGGATTCATACTTAAAGATTAAGAATCTCATGAGAGTTTTGTCTTAGCAATTTGCACTGGAGGAGTCACTTCCCTAACATAGATTAAGAGTAAGGCTTGAATGTGGATTGCATGAGGACATTCAACCTTCAACCATAAATGTCCCTTTTTCACTATACCTTTTTCTCATTCAACCTTATCATTTCTATGCTAAAATGCCTAATATAATGTTACTAAGACCTTTTTCCCAAGGTATGAATCATTAATCTTGATTTTGTATTCTTAATTACTTAACATGTTTGATTGGTAGTGTTTCTCATATTTTATCCATGAATGTTCAACTAATTATCAAAATGTGTAGAACAACCAAGTCTTGAAGAAAGAGCGTTGTTGTTGCACCAGTTGTTACAACTGTGCGCCAGTTCTGCATGTTGTTACACGACTACAACAATTGCGCACCTTTCTTGGAAGTTGTTACACTTGTTGCAACAAATGCCCACCAATCCTGGAAGCTGGTATATCATTCAAATCTGAATCCTGAAGACCAATCCTCAAGTTTGTTACACGTTTTGGCTCACGTTGGTGATCAAGATCATTTCCAGATTTTGTGAAGATGACAAATCTTTTATATCATATGAACAACTTGAGAATATCCAATTCTCAAGGTTGTTCTGAGTCCGTTTCAACTGAATGTATCTGTCTTTAAATAATAGAGATTTTGTAATCATTAGGGGGAGAAAATATTAGTTATGGAATAGAGATTGACGTGAAGCATTTAGTATCTGAACATTTTTGGTGATTTAATAAAGAAGCGATTTGAGTTTCTCCAACCTATTGTAGTATTTTCGAGTGGATCCAGTGAGAAGGAAAGGGCCCACCTTCCTCATAGACTCCCCTCTTTTTTGAGTTTTATATTAACTTCTTTGATTTTACTGATTTATCTGTTTAGCATTTCTAGAATACATTTGTTGTTACAGTTCAATCCCTTTCTGTTAAATGCACATAAGTGTGTCTCATGAGAGATAGATTCAATTGTTGTATACTGCTGGAGAATTGCTTTGAAAGTTAATTCCTTTTCTGCATTATATTAAATCTCTGTTTCCAAGAAAAAGTAAATATAAGTGTGAATTCCTTTGTGCAATTAAATAGACTTCTTTTTGGAAATTAGCATAGAACTTCCTTCTGCAAGATTAATATAGAAAATTAGAATAGATTAGATAATCTAGAATTCTTATACACACATCAAATTCTACTCCTGGAAATTAGATTTCGATTATGCAAGTGTGATTTCAATTCTGCAACAATATATTAGAACTCCAGCTGTGTCGGCAACTTGTGTTAGTGTTCATCTTTTCAATTATGTTTCTTTTAGTGTTAATTTACCTTACTGCAATTTATTAGTGTTTTCTTTCATAATCTATCATAGACTGTGCACAATTATCTTGCAATAACAAAACTTCCCTGGGTTTGACAATTCATATTGAATACCTTAATTATCTATTTATTTAGACAATCAAAGTGCTCAAACAAGGGAAGAGTTGCATCGCGAACTCATGAGTCATGAAATCCCGATGCAATCGGAGGTGGAGCCCCAAGATTTGAATGGAGGTCATATGGTTGAGGCATAAGGGAGGAGATAAAGACCCATTAGACCATTTTGGGGTTTTGGGAATCGAAGGAGTTGGTGGGGACTCACTATAGAAATAGAAAAGTCATGAAATATGAAACACATTTTCGGGTTAAGTCAGTGGTCACACTGGGTGGTCACGTGGAGTGGAGGTTCATGCCTTGTGCTTGTTTGCACAATCATAACTTCTAGAAGGAACTGTGGTACTATATTCATTGAAGGTTCCAGTGGGGACTAAAGAGTCATTTCGGCTCAAGGAAATAGGAATATCCAAAGACCAGAAGCTCAAGAAGAACCTTCTAGGGTAGGGGTGTTGCATCAGGTGGTATCAGAGCTTACAACTTTTTGTTTCCTATAAAGGGAAGACAGAAGGAAAGTTGTGATTTGAATTCTACGTGGAACATATTGAAATAATGCTGCCAAGGAGACATCAAGAAAGACCCATGCCTGATCCAATCGTGGAAAGGGAAATGAGAGAACTTTATGTTCGATTATATTCTATGGAGACAACACAGAGACGAACACCTGATACTGGAGATATCAGTAAGGCCAAAAGAAGAAACAAAGCTGGAGTCGAAGAAGAAGTTGTAGCCAAAGATGCTGTATAAGAACGTTTATTCAAAGATATTGGAAGAATAGGGGCCAAAGAAGAAATGGACATCCCTATGTATGAAGGCATCTTAGATGTTGAGGAGTTGCTATATTGGTTTAGAGCTCTAGATAAATACTTCGACTATGAGGATATCGAAGAAGATAAGAAAGTAAAACATGATGTCACTAGACTGAAAGGGCATGCAACACTGTAGTGGGATGAAATGTAGGCTGACATACGTTGCAAAGGAAAACAGAGAATCAAAAGCTGAGATAGGATGGTAGCAAAGATGAAAGCCTAGTTTATACCCAAAGATTACCAAATTAATTTGTTTCAAAGAATGCAGAATTTGAGACAGAAAGGGATGACAGTGAAGGAATACACTGATGAATTTTACAGACTCAACATCAGAGCTGGTCATCATGAGAGTGATGATGAAAAGGTTTCTAGAGACATGAATGGCTTGAGAGATGAAATTCAAGATGATATGAGCATGGTGACAATCAAGAATGTGGAAGATGCTTATCAAATTGCTTTAAAGACAGAAGTGAAATTGGTCTGAAAGAAAGGTCAAAGAGGCAAAGTTAGAAGTCAGAGCATAGGTAAAGAAATTTCCCATGACAGAGTACAGAAGCCCACGGATGAAGAAAAGAAACCTCATAATCACCTAGAAAGGGGATGAAGCTCACAAGGAGGACAATATGTTGATAGGAACACTTTTCCTCGAGCCAAAGGAAGAGGAAGAGGCAGAGGAGGTGAAATAAAGTGTTTTGTATGTGGAAAGATAGGACACAAATCTTTTGAATGTCCCAATAGAAAAAGAGATGGAGGGGGAAAAGCTCACATTTCAAAAGAACAAAGGCAAAATGTTGAGTCAGAAGATGCAGAAGGTGGAATATCCTTAATGATGAGGAAAATTCTCTTAAAGA
This sequence comes from Picea mariana, assembly GCA_032191745.1. Lineage (NCBI taxonomy): Eukaryota > Viridiplantae > Streptophyta > Pinopsida > Pinales > Pinaceae > Picea > Picea mariana. The sequence continues at coordinate 89,558 of JASDQU010010351.1, read as the reverse complement.
CAGAGAAAGAGATGGAGAATCCAGTCCAAAGGAATAGTTTGTTTAGAACTTCTTGCAAGACCAAGCATAGGGTATGCAAGGTAACTGTTGACAGTGGAAGAACAGATAATCTAGTATCCATATAGATGGTGCAAAAGTTGGAACTGGAGACAGTTGCACATACGAGCCCATAGAAGGTTTCGTGGTTGCAAAAAGGACATCAGGTAACTATTAATAAATAATGTTTAGTTGAATTTAAGATAGGGGGCTACATAGATGAGATCTTATGTGATGTTATTCCCATAGATGTCTGTCATGTTTTGTTGGGGAGACTTTGGAAATATGAAAAGAATGTTATTCATGATGGAAGAAAGAACACATACACCTTGGAGAAGAATGGTAGAATGCATATGTGGCTTCCAATTGAAGAAAAGGAGGTGAAAGAAGAAACAAGCAATACTATACTTCTCGTGAGTGGGAAGGAAATTTTGGATGAATTCGAGAAAGATGAAGAAATGTAGTTTGTTGTGGTGAGAAAACCTAGAGTCATCTTGACCAGTATCTCAATAGATGATCTACCTAAGGAGATTTAGGAAATGCTGGATAATTTCGCTGATATAGTGGTGGACGATTTACCTTGTCCGTTGCTGCCTATCAAAAGTATAAGCCATCACATTGACCTTATACTAGGAACGAGTTTACCAAAAAAATCATCATACATATTGATGCCACAGGAGAATGAAGAAGTTAAGAAGAAAGTCTAGGATTTGATGGACAAAGGGTTGATCAGAGAAAGCTTGAGTCCATGCGTTGTCCCAACAGTGTTAAGTCCGAAAAAGGATGGTGGATGGAGAATGTGTACAGACTCAAGGGATATAAAAAAAATCACCATCAGGTATATATTTCCTTTACCCATTATGGATGACTTGATGGATTGCTTGAGTGGAGCAAAGTTTGTTTCAAAAATTGATTTGAAAAGAAGATATCATCATATTAGAATGAGGGAAGGTGATGAATGGAAGAAAACATTTAAGACGAATGAAGAGATGTATGAATGGCTTGTCATGTTGTTTGGTTTGATGAATGCACCAAGTACTTTCATGAGATTGATGAACGAAGCCTTGAAAGATTTCATTGGAAATTTTGTAATTGTGTATCTTGATGACATACTGATCTTCAGTAAGATTGAGGAATAACATTTGAGACATTTAACTCTAGTGATGAGGAGGTTGCAGCAAGAGAAGTTGTTGATAAATATGAAGAAGTCATATTTCATGAAGACAAAACTCATTTATTTGGGGTTCGTGATCTCTTAGAATGAGTTGAAGATGGATCCTGAGAAGGTAAAAGCAATCAAAGAATGGTCGCTACCAAGGAATATCTTTGAAGTCAGAATCTTCCATGGATTAGCCAGTTTTTATAGGAAGTTCATCAGAAATTTCAGTGGAATTTTTGCACCAATGATGGACACAGTCAAGAAAAGACATAAATATTTTCATTTGACAGAGGAAGCGGAGAAAAGTTTCAAGTTGTTGAAAGATAAATAAGTGGACAACCAGTTCTGGTTCTTCCAGACTTCAGTAATACATTTCAAGTGAGATGTGATGCAAGTGGATTTGTGATTGGAGTAGTCTTAAGTCAAGACAATAGACCAGATGCATACTTCAGTGAGAAGCTGAATGATGCCTAGAGAAATTATTCCACGTATGATAAAGAGTTTTATGAAGTCATACAAGCGCTGAAGAAATGGAGGAACTACCTAGTTCCAAAAGAGTTTGTTTTGTATAGCGACAACTAGGCCTTATAGTTTATAACTAGACAGAAGAAACTGAACCAAAAACATGCCAAATGGGTTGAATTTATGTAGAACTTTAATTTTGTTATAAATCACATTTTTGGAAATGCTAATAAGGTTGTTGATGCATTGAGCAGGAAATGTTTGATTATGCAGGAGTTTTGTGTGAAGACCTTAGGTTTTGATAGCCTTAAGGACATGTACATAGATTATTCATATTTTAAGGATGCTTATGAAGCATGTGAGAATCATGTTCTGAGAGACAAAATCCAATGGATTGAATACTTGATCTAGGATGGATTTCTATATAAAGAAAATCAGTTGTGTATCCTGAATAATTCTATGAGAGAAAACCTTTTGAAGGAAAATAATAGTGGAGGATTGGCTGGACATTTCGGCCATGACAAGACATTTTCACAACTAAATAGTTTGTACTATTGGCCAAGAATGAGGACAAATGTCAATAAATTTGTGAACAAATGTAGAATTTTCCAACACGCAAAGGGGAAAAGACATAATACAGGATTGTATCAACCATTGCCAGTACCAGAGAGTACGTGGGATGTGGTAAGCATTCATTTCATGTTAGGATTACCGAGGACACAAAGGGGTTGTGATTCCATATTCATGGTAGTCGACAGATTCTAAAAAATGGCACAGTTTATTCTATGTCAGAAAACCAGTGATGAAACACATATTGCAAAGTTGTTTTTCAAAGAAGTTGTTCGAATTCATGGTTTACCCAAGAGTATTGTTTCAAATCGAGACACCAAATTTGTTGGTCATTTCTGGAGGACACTATGGAAAATGTTGGGGATGGTTTTATCTTTTATTTCAACATATCACCCTCAAACGGATGGATAAACTGAGGTGGTAAATTTAAGTTTGGGAGAATTGTTAAGGAGTTTAGTTGTTGAACACCATAGTTAGTGGGATCAGATTATGTCACAAGTGGAATTTTCATATAACGACTCACCTAATAGAAGCAAAAGAAATAGCCCATTTTAGATAATGTATGGAATGCAACCAAGAGGAGTATACAAGTTGAGAGACTTAGATCAGAATGAGTTCAGAAGTGCTGGAGTAGAATCTTTTGTAGCAGAGATGCAAGAACTCCATAGTAGGATTAAAGAGCGGTTACAGGGATCGAAGTGGAATATTTGGTCTTAGAGAATCTAAAAAAAGAAAGGTTCCCAAGGGGGACATATAACAAGATGAAGATGAAGAAGATAGGACCATGTAAGATTTTAAGAAAATTTGAGGCAAATGCTTATGAGATAGAATTGCCAGATGATGTGGTCATATCACCCATATTCAACATAGCATATTTGTATCCTTATAGAGTATATGAAGAAGATAGGGAACAGAACTAGAACTAAGTTCAATGGGTCAAACAGATGCATGTATTTGAAAAGCCACAGATAGAAAAGATCACTGATCAGAGAATTGGTAACAAGACCCGGAGAAAGACATATTTTGAATACTTGGTGAAATGGAAGGGAAACTCGATTGAGGATGTTAGTTTGGAAAGTGAAGCAGATATCTAAAAACATGGACAGATGGTGCAGGAGCTCATGGATAGGATTCCATGAATTTTTCAGCCAGAGGAGTATGATGCAGGAGCATCGCAAGCAAGCGCAAAGCGGAGGACAACTAGATATGCACCAACACACATTTTGAAGATATTTTGAAATTCAAAAGGATGGCACATCAATGTAATACCTTGAGAGACATAAGTTCTCTTAAATGTTTTGGGGATTGTAACACAGATCTTGAGCATATCTCTCATCTATCATTTGGAGGCATTTAATGTAATGAATGTAAAGTAGATGTAGGCTTTGATTCAATTGGATATCTTAAAGATGTAGGAGGGAAAACTCGAGAAAGATCCCTCGTATGTATTGGTATTGTATCATTATTATCATGGTAATTGTATTTGTAAGAGTAGAAGTTGTAGAGAAAGAGAGTAAGAGAGAGCAGAGAAGAACAAAGACTGTAGAAGTTGTATAAGTAGATTGTTGTTGCTATAGAACCCATGTACATAAGCACCGAGTTAATATAAGAATGCTTTGACTCAATTTCATGGTGTTAAGAATATTGCTTGCCTCTATTGAATGGTATGTTTACAATTTTCTTATATACTCTATTATGCATTTATTTCAATGCTTGTATGTATGATTTCATGTTGAATGTATGAAGTCTGTGAGAGGGAGAGCATGATTTTCAATTGTTTCTCTTCCTGAGAATTCCTGCAAGGAGTGTAGTGAAGGTCCGCAAGGAGCACGTTGACAAGATTTATGAGTTTTATCTCAGAGATATCAAGAAGGATACCGTTGTTTTCATACCAGCAGAAGTGCAAGGATAGCACAGAGTCGTGCAAGGTGTGCACAGGCAGATTGAAGTCTTAGAATTTTTCCAACTAGGTGAGGGGTTGAAGGATTTATGTTGCAAGGGATTCGTAGAATTGGAGAGTTTATATAATCAGAGATTATTGTGAACCCGGAAGGAGTGCATGCAAGAATCCCTTAAAATCCTTTAGGTTGCAGCAAGATTCAAGCTCAGGAGGGATAAAGTCCTGGAAAGTTCAAAAGGAGGATGGGGGTTGAAGTTACCTTGCTAGAACCAAGCTCAAGAGGGAAGAATGACAAGTTGTTTGGCCAGGCATCTTTGAGAACCTGAACATATGGTTGAATTTGTCAAAGGGAGAACACCGATTTTTTGTGGACCGTTGGATCCAGTGGATCAATAAGGAGGTTAATACTGAGTGTCTATCAACACTCGCAAGATCAAGAGGATTAACATCTGTTAGATATGAATCAACTAGAGCCGTTGATTTGGCATTTTGAATTTCGACATTTACAAAGTTGGAAGTGTGGAGAAAGTCATTTTTGGGAATACCTGATATGAAAAGTCCTGACGTGATCTGGATCTTCAGATCATGGTAGGTTTAGATTCGTTGATCCGTAGCAAAGAAGTCATGAGTTTGGACTTGGGGGGAGAAGGGAAGAGTTGCATCGCAAACTCATGATTCGTGAAATCCCTATGCACTCAGACATGGAGCGCTAAGATTTGACCGGAGGTCATATGGTTGAGGCATAAGGGAGGAGATAAATACCCATTAGCCCATTTCGTGGTTTCGGGAATCGAAGGAGACGGTGGGGACTCACAATAGAAATCACGAAGTCACGAAATCCGAAACACCTTTTAGGGTTAAGTCAGTTGTCACACCGGGTGGTCATGTGGAGTGGAGGTTCGTGCCTTATGCTTGTTCATGCAAGAGTAACTTCTAGAAGGACCTTGGTATTATATGCATTGAAGGTTCCAATGGGAACTAAAGAGCCATTTCGTCTCAAGGAAATAGGAAGATCCAAAGACCGAGAGGTCAAGCAGAACCTGTTTAGGTAGGGGTGCTACGTCAATAGGCTCGAACATGCCTTAGATTGATTAGATTGTGTAGACAATCAATCAATACAGGTAGGAGATCGAGAACCTCTGGGAGCAACTCATCCCTACCACTCCCCTGGAGGTGAAGTAACAAAGGAAGCAGAAAGAAGCAGGGAAAATGGAGGAGATGGAGTGACTAGTCTGCGTAGCTGTCAAATTGTTCAATAAAGCAACACAACTATGGACTAAGCTTGAGAAGAATCAATAGGTCTAGCAATGGGATCAAGAAGAGGAGAATATAAGCGCAGCTATCCAGGACCTCAAGTAGAGGCAGAAGACAATGTCGATTACTAGGTTCCTCAAAGGAACATGATATGAAGAATCTACAAACAAAACTCATATCCATGCAAACACAAAAGAAGGAGTGACAATATCAAACGAAACCTCTCCAAGAGTGCACAACAGAGGTCATTGCACAGGAAGAAGAGGCAAAGAAGAACATAGCAAAAACTTAGACAGAGTGCATAGAGATGATCAACGACAAGATTGCAACACAAGCATTGGATGCACTTAGATAAAATACTGTGCAGGCTCAAACATAAGCAAAGGAACTCACAAAGAAGTTCCAAGATCTCGCAGAAGATATTGAAGAAGCGGAAACTGTAGGTGGCTCAAAATGAGCCACATATCATTGTTGGGGGCCTGTTGGATGTAGGCTGAGTCAGGAAGAAAGTATATTTTTAGAGGAGAAGCATGCAAGGAGGAAAGGACATCTCGAAGGAGAAGCAACACATGTAAGAGAAGCACGTGAGGCATGCATGCAAGGAATGCCTAACAACACTAGGGTTGGGTTTTTTGTAATGTATTGTAATGGATGGAAAGCCAAGGATATAAATAAGTAGTACTTAGAGGAATAAAGAGAGAGGGAGACAGAGACACACACACACAGAGGGAGAGAGAATTGTAAGAACTATACAAGTCATTAAGTTGGTGAGCTAGGGAAGTAGTGAGAAACTCAATCCTGAGGGTTAGATCGCAGGCTAAGGAGCCTAGTGCGATCTATTCAGTGTCACAGGGATCGAGGAGATTGTGAAAGAGAATGAGACCTAAGATTGTAAACACGAGCGGTTTGATATATTATTGAACCATAATAAAATCTTGAGAGCCAGATAATTGTGGACGTAATCGAGGAGGGGGTGAACCACAGTAACACCTATGTTATGTCAATGAATGTATGCGTCTTTATGGCTGATTAACTGTTGAATGTTATATGAATGAATTAACTAGTTAGATCTAGTATTCTCCATGCATGAATAGAATGAATGTTATAATTAGAGGTTATAATAAATGAATAAAGATTAAAGAGTACAAACACAGATCTCGGCTCATTCCCAGGTTTCAAACACTTGAGTATTGCACCCACCCATAGGGTTATCTCGGGTGAGACTGCGTAGTACACTATGTGTGTTGTGTTGCCTTCTAGTCTACCAGAGGGGATGATAGTCTTAAAGGGATTTTTTTGGGAGCTTATCAAATCTAAACCAGGCTCAATTTATGATAGTAAGATAGAATCATAATAACCCATAAGGAATCCTAAGTAAGACAAAGATCAATAGAAGAGTAAAAGCCAAGAACACTCCATTTTTTGTAGGGCACATATATGCATTTGTTTCCCCAAGATATAATGTATGGGGCACTAACCATTGGCTAGGACGTTACTTATACGGAAAGAAGACCCTCATGTGATCAATAGTAGACTCTGTAGGAATTAAATTTTTGATTGGGCTGATGATTATTAAAGGAGAATATCTAACATGGAATGAAAGAACACAAAATAAATGTGGTTATGTATTTCAATATTATAGACCAAGTCAATTTGTATACCACTTTACAAACTTGGTTGTTGGTACAAACCTGCAACTAAAAACAATTCCAGGTAAGAGATCATCAAAGGTACAATACTTATTTCCTTACTTTGAGCATGAGAAGTTAATGGATACCATCAGTATTAGAAGTGATCCCGATGGTCAACTTGAATTACCATAGGTATGTAAAAGGAATAATTGAACAAATACTTCATATTTATGAATGATTGAAATTTTAGCTTAATTTTATGGTTGTTATGGTATTCTTTTTTTGTGGTTATCTTTTGTTACTAGGGAACTATGTCTAGCCGTTCCTTTCCTTTCCTTGCTTTTCTTTCCTAATCGTGCCTTGCCTTTTATTTCCTTTCTTTCCTACTCTTTATTTTCCTTTCCCTACCTTGTCTAGGCTTTTCTTGGATTGGATTTCCTTTCCTTCCCTTTCCTTTCATTGATTTGACTTCCCTTGCCATGTCTATCCTTTCCTTTCCTTTTCTTTCCTTTTCTTTCCTTTAATTTCCTTGCCTTTCTTTACTTTGTCTAGGTTTGTCTTGCCTTTCCTTGCCTTACCTTACCTTTCCTTTCCTTTCCATGGATTACCTTACCTTTCCTTTCATTTCCTTGGCTTATCTTGCCTTTCTTTACCTCTCCTTTTCTTACCTTGCCTTTCCTTTCCATGTCTTACCTTTCCTTGCCTTGCCTTGCTTTGAATTGCCTTGCTATGTCTTGCCTTTCCTTGCCTTTGCTTTCCTAGAATTTCCTTACCTTTTCTTTCCTTTCCTTTCCTTTCCAATGATTTCCTTTCCTGAGAATGAGAATGAGTCCATGAGAAATTAAGTCGATAACGGATGCTATGCATGCCACAAATCAGCCTTAGCTTGTTGATTGTTATAGCGGTAAACTATCGTGGAAGGCTATAGGTTCCATGCGTAAGAATTTTCATGAATGTGAAGTTATGTTAATATAACACAAAATTGGGTTTATTATATGGTAGAATAACATAATCAAAAAATAAATAAAAGGGTTAAAAACTCACATTACTTTATCCAAAATCAACCATGGTTCATTATAATTGCAATCACAACCTGCTACAAGAGTTTCTTAATACAAAATAAAGCCAATTCAAATTCCAAGTGTCCACATAAAATGTTCCCTCCAAGAATGTGCATGCATTAAACCGCTCCACATATGTGAATTACAAGGTATCCAACTTCATGTATGTATGTGCAAGATTCCAAGTGGATGGAGAATCCACAAAAAAGTATTTGATCAACTCCCCAAAATAGAAATTAGATCATCTCTCCACAAGTGTGCCTTGCCTTGATTGGCTAGCCTTACCTTGCCTTTCCTTTGATTTCCTGGAAATTGATTTCCTTTCCTTGAATTTGATTTCCCTTCCTTGCCTTGTCTTTCCTATCCTTGCATTGTCTTTTCATGTCTTTCCTTTCCTTGCCTTTGCTTTCCTTGATTTCCATGCCTTACCTTGCCATGTATAGCCTTGCATTGCCCTGCCTTTCTTTGACTTTCCATGCCATGCCTTTCCTTTCCTTGCCTTTCCTTACATTTCCTTTCCTTGATTTGACTTTCCATTGAAAAAATGTGTAAAAGGAATAATTGAACAAATATTTTATATTTATGAATGATGGAAATATTAGATTCATTTTATGGTTGTTATGGCATTATTGTATTTTGTGGCTCATTTATATTGTTATGGAACTATGCCTATCCTTTTCTTACCTTTCCTTTCCTTTTCTTGGATTGACTTGGCTTGAAATTCTTTCCCTTTCCTTCCCTTACCTTGATTTCCTATCCTCGCCTTGCCTTGCCTTGCATTGCCATGCATATCCTTGCCTTGAATTGCTTTTAATTTCCTTTCCATGTGTTGGAGCCGCCTTTGTTTTTTCTATCCCATCTTGAATTTCATGTCTTAATGCTTGAAATTGAAAGATGGTTTTCGTATTTTCCACCAGTGGTTTCAAAATATCCGAAGTCTTATTCCATGAGCGAATATAGTTATTGTACTCTCGAGGTGAGTTCTACTTTTCATCAATTTTTTTCCCCCCCCTTTGTTCTACCTCGGGATTTCGTATGTCGGATGCTATAGATCACATAGTTCACAAGTCCCGAGCAACGAAACGGTGAAATCATTTTAAAATTTTACCCAGGTCAGTAACGAGAGTAAAATTTTCCTAAATCACGGTTAAACATCATCAGGTTTTTGCATCTCGGCGTTTACTAATTCCAAAAGTCTTATTGTCGTAACCCCGATAGCCGAAACCACAAATTTCTTGTTTTAGTAGCACGTGTCAAGTTTAAAGGTAAAAGTTTAGCCATGGTTAAGTTCTGTCGGAAATTCACAATTTGGCGTGTTCTTTTTTAAAAAGATACACTATCAAAGCCTCGAGTCACGAAGTCATGATAAAGATATGAACATAATTAATTAAACACTTAATTCGATTTTATCCTCCCTTTTAATTAAAACATATCATCGCGATCTCGCAGTTTCGCAACTCAGCATGCAAACTTCCCGGAAGCTATACCTTCGAAGCTCCGAGTCGCGATATGGCGATATAAATAATTATGTAAATAATTAAGCACCTAATCACAATTACGTTTTTATTAACCAAAGTCAATCATCGCAATTTTGGGTGTTAGAGGTTCAAAGGGTTAAAGAAAAAATTCCCGATACAACGAGTACCGAAAGATTAATTAACTTTGGTAAAACTGGATTAATAGAGCGAAACCAATATCTCCCATGATTTGATGCATGCACAGTTTACGAGGTAGTATTAATTCTTCCTTATGCCAACTGACATTTCGAACCGCCAAAATTTATGGAATTGATTAGAAACAAGGCGAATCGACAAATAAAGATTGGATTTTTATTGCTAAATTTATGTTTAAGCGTGATTTGACCGATCTGTTCTTAAAAAGTACCGATTTTTCAAATATATAGAGTTGTTATTCATTATAACAAATTCATTTCTATATTACGCAGATCACACTTCCTCAGTGAGCTAATTTCTGTATGTATACATATTTTTATCGCAGAAGAGCTAAAGCAGGATCTCCCGTCATGGCCCCACGAAAAGCGTCTAAAGCCAACGCTGAGGTTTCAGGACAAGGTCCGAAAAATGTCACGGATACTTCACCTCGAAGTGTCAACTCTGTCCCGAACTAGTCATTTGTTTCTGATGTTCTACAGGCCGAATTAGTGGATTATTCTGATGATTCCAGTGGCAATGAAAAAGACGACATAACCACCAAATATAAGATCGTCATTCAATCGGGAATGCATAAAGTAGTGGCCAGGCCATGACTGCTCCCTTACTATGATATGGTCTAGTGGGCATTAGACCATGTGGACATACCAACCAGAACCATCATCAATGAGAAAAAGGTCACCATTGGGACTTTCAGACCCGAACAACTGCAAGCTATGTACAAGTTGCCCACCGTGTCCGACCTTACATATTATGATGAATTCTTGGAGAAGTTAAAACATAAGGAAGGTGTTCAGTATGACAAAACTATGTCCATCTTAATCAGAGATTGGGTTTCACACCCTACGAAGTTGAGGGCAGACAGTAATGGTATATATTCAATAGCTTCCTTGGAACCACAGTTCAAGTATATAGCTATGATAGCCTACAGATTATACGGGAGAGAGGACACCTCACATTTCTTTCTTTAATGGGTGCCTCTAATACATCAAGTTTCTGAAGGCTGTTCCTTCGATTGGTTGAAGATGTTGTCTGATAGCTTGACCAGTCGAGTTACAGAGTATCGGGCGTAGAAAGAGAGTGGAAAGATTTCTTCATTTTTTATGTCCGCATACATTATGGATGCCGTGTGATTTCTAACACCCTTTCCCTTAATGAGATAGAGTTGGACTCCAGCAGAGGCCGAGCCCATCCACGTCTATCATTCAAAATTGTGGGAAAACAAAGCGGCAGATTTCGTATATGAAA
>JASDQU010010351.1:67034-78348 GCA_032191745.1 Picea mariana | reverse complement strand
GAATGTGGAAGATGCTTATCAAATTGCTTTAAAGACAGAAGTGAAATTGGTCTGAAAGAAAGGTCAAAGAGGCAAAGTTAGAAGTCAGAGCATAGGTAAAGAAATTGCCTATGACAGAGTATAGAAGCCCACAAATGAAGAAAAGAAACCTCATAATCACCCAGAAAGGGGATGAAGCTCACAAGGACGACAATATGTTGATAGGAACACTTTTCCTCGAGCCAAAGGAAGAGGAAGAGGCAGAGGAGGTGAAATAAAGTGTTTTGTCTGTGGAAAGAGAGGACACAAATCTTTTGAATGTCCCAATAGAAAAAGAGATGGAGGAGGAAAATCTCACATTTCAAAAGCACAAAGGCAAAATGTTGAGTCAGAAGATGCAGAAGGTGGAATATCCTTAATGATGAGGAAAATTCTCTTAAAGACAGAGAAAGAGATGGAGAATCCAGTCCAAAGGAATAGTTTGTTTAGAACTTCTTTAAATACCAAGCATAGGGTATGCAAGGTAATTGTTGACAGTGGAATAACAGATAATCTAGTATCCACATAGATGGTGGAAAAGTTGGAATTGGAGACAGTTGCACATCCGAGCCCATAGAAGGTTTCGTGGTTGCAAAAAGGACATCAGGTAACTGTTAATAAATAATGTTTAGTTGAATTTAAGATAGGGGGCTACATAGATGAGATCTTATGTGATGTTATTCCCATGGATGTCTGTCATGTTTTGTTGGGGAGACTGTAGAAATATGACAAGAACGTTATTCATGATGGAAGAAAGAACACATACACCTTGGAGAAGAATGGTAGAACGCATATGTTGCTGCCAATTGAAGAAAAGGAGGTGAAAGAAGAAATAAGAAATACTATACTTCTCGTGAGTGGGAAGGAAATTCTGGATGAATTCAAGAAAGATGAAGAAATGCAGTTTGTTGTGGTGAGAAAACCTAGAGTCATCTTGACCAGTATCTCAATAGATGATCTACCTAAGGAGATTTAGGAAATGCTAGATAATTTCGCTGATATAGTGGTGGACGATTTACCTTGTCCGTTGCTACCCATCAAAAGTATAAGCCATCACATTGACCTTATACTAGGAATGCATTTACCAAACAAATCATCGTACATATTGATGCCATAGGAGAATGAAGAAGTTAAGAAGAAAGTCTAGGATTTGATGGACAAGGGGTTGATCAGAGAAAGCTTGAGCCCATGCGTTGTCCCAACAGTGTTAAGTCTGAAAAAGGATGGTGGATGGAGAATGTCTACAGACTCAAGGGCTATAAAAAAAATCACCATCAGGTATATATTTCCTTTACCCATTATGGATGACTTGATGGATTGCTTGAGTGGAGAAAAGTTTGTTTCAAAAATTGATTTGAAAAGCGGATAATATCATATTAGAATGAGGGAAGGTGATGAATGGAAGAAAACATTCAAGACAAATGAAGGGATGTATGAATGGCTTGTCATGTTGTTTGGTTTGACGAATGCACCAAGTACTTTCATGAGATTGATGAGTGAAGCCTTGAAAGATTTCATTGGAAAGTTTGTAATTGTGTATCTTGATGACATATTGATCTTCAGTAAGATTGAGGAAGAACATTTGAAACATTTAACTCTAGTGATGAGGAGGTTGCAGCAAGAGAAGTTGCTGATAAATATGAAGAAGTCATCTTTCATGAAGACAAAACTCATTTATTTGGGGTTTGTGATCTCTTAGAATGAGTTGAAGATGGATCCTGAGAAGGTAAAAGCAATCAAAGAATGGTTGTTGCCAAGGAATATCTTTGAAGTCAGAATCTTCCATGGATTAGCCAGTTTTTATAGGAAGTTCATCAGAAATTTCAGTGGAATTTTGGCACCAATGATGGACACAGTCAAGAAAAGACATAAATATTTTCATTGGACAGAGGAAGCGGAGAAAAGTTTCAAGTTGTTAAAAGATAAAATAAGTGGACAACCAGTTCTGGTTCTGCCAGACTTCAGTAAGACATTTCAAGTGAGATGTGATGCAAGTGGATTTGCGATTGGAGCAGTCTTAAGTCAAGACAATAGACCAGATGCATACTTCAGTGAGAAGCTGAATGATGCCTAGAGAAATTATTCCACGTATGATAAAGAGTTTTATGCAGTTATACAAGCGCTGAAGAAATGGAGGAACTACCTAGTTCCAAAAGAGTTTGTTTTGTATAGCGACAACTAGGCCTTATAGTTTATAACTAGACAGAAGAAACTAAACCAAAAACATGCCAAATGGGTTGAATTTATGTAGAACTTTACTTTTTTTATAAAGGACATTTTTGGAAATGCTAATAAGTTTGTTGATGCATTGAGCAGGAAATGTTTGATTATGCAGGAGTTTCGCATGAAGACCTTAGGTTTTGATAGCCTTAAGGACATGTACATAGATGATTCATATTTTAAGGATGCTTATGAAGCATGTGAGAATCATGTTCTGAGAGACAAAATCTAATGGATTGAATACTTGATCTAGGATGGATTTCTATATAAAGAAAATCAGTTGTGTATCCCGAATAATTCTATGAGAGAAAACCTTTTGAAGGAAAAGAATAGTGGAGGATTGGCTGGACATTTCGGCCATGACAAGACATTTGCACAACTGAATAGTTTGTACTATTGGCCAAGAATGAGGACAACTGTCAATAAATTTGTGAACAAATGTAGAATTTTCCAACACACAAAGGGGAAAAGACATAATACAGGATTGTATCAACCATTGCCAGTATCGGAGAGTATGTGGGATGTGGTAAGCATTCATTTCATGTTAGGATTGTCGAGGACATAGAGGGGTTGTGATTCCATATTCATGGTAGTCGACAGATTCTAAAAAATGGCACAGTTTATTCTATGTCAGAAAACCAGTGATGAAACACATATTGCAAAGTTGTTTTTCAAAGAAGTTGTTCGACTTCATGGTTTACCCAAGAGTATTGTTTCAGATCAAGACACCAAATTTGTTGGTCATTTCTGGAGGACACTATGGAAAATGTTGGGGACGAATTTATCTTTTATTTCAACATATCACCCTCAAACGGATGGATAAACTGAGGTGGTAAATTGAAGTTTGGGAGAATTGTTAAGGAGTTTAGTTGTTGAACACCATAGTTAGTGGGATCAGATTATGTCACAAGTGGAATTTTCATATAACGACTCACCTAATAGAAGCACAAGACATAGCCCATTTCAAATAATGTATGGAATGCAACCAAGAGGATTATATAAGTTGAGAGACTTAGATCAGAATGAGTTCAGAAGTGCTGGAGTAGAAGCTTTTGCAGTAGAGATGTAAGAACTCCACAGTAGGATTAAAGAGCGGTTACAGAGATCGAAGTGGGATATTTGGTCTTAGAGAATCTAAGAAAAGAAAGGTTCCCAAGGGGGACATATAACAAGCTGAAGATGAAGAAGATATGACCATGTAAGATTTTAAGAAAATTTGAGGCAAATTCTTATGAGATAGAATTGCCAGATGATGTGGTCATATCACCCATATTCAACATAGCAGATTTGTATCCTTATAGAGTATATGAAGAAGATAGGGAAGAGAACCAGAAATAAGTTCAATGGGTCAAACAGATGCATGTATTTGAAAAGTCGTAGATAGAAAATATCATTGATCAGAGAATTGGTAACAAGACCTGGAGAAAGACATATTTTGAATACTTGGTGAAATGGAAGGGAAACTTGATTGAGGATGTCAGTTTGGAAAGTGAAGCAGATATCTAAAAACATGGACAGATGGTGCAGGAGCTCATGGATAGGATTCCATGAATTTTTCAGCCAGAGGAGTATGATGTAGGAGCATCGCAAGCAAGCGCAAAGAGGAGGACAACTAGATACGCACCAACACACATTTTGAAGATATTTTGAAATTCAAAAGGATGGCACATTAATGTAATACCTTGAGAGACATAAGTTCTCTTAAATGTTTTGGGGATTGTAACACAGATCTTGAGAATATCTATCATCTGTCATTTGGAGGCATTTAATGTAATGAATGTAAAGTAGATGTAGGCTTTAATTCAATTGGATATCTTAAAGATGTAGGAGGGAAAACTCGAGAAAGATCCCTCGTATGTATTGGTATTGTATCATTATTATCATGGTAATTGGAGTTGTAAGAGTAGAAGTTGTAGAGAAAGAGAGTAAGAGAGAGCAGAGAAGAACAGAGACTGTAGAAGTTGTATAAGTAGATTGTTGTTGCTATAGAACCCATGTACATAAGCACCGAGTTAATATAAGAATTCTTTGACTCAATTTCATGGTGTTATGAATATTGCTTGCATCTATTGAATGGTATGTTTACAATTTTCTTATATACTCTATTATGCATTTGTTTCAATGCTTGTATGTATGATTTCATGTTGAATGTATGAATTCTATGAGAGGGAGAGCATGAGTTTCAATTGTTTCTCTTCCTGAGAATTCTTGCAAGGAGTGTAGTGAAGGTCCGCAAGGAGCACGTTGACAAGATTTATGAGTTTTATCTCAGAGATATCAAGAAGGATACTGTTTTTTTTATACCAGTAGAAGTGAAAGGATAGCACAGAGTCATGCAAGGTGTGCACAGGCAGATTGAAGTCTTAGAATTTTTCCAACTAGGTGAGGGGTTGAAAGATTTATGTTGCAAGGGATTCACAGAATTGGAGATTTTATATAATCAAATATTATCGTGAACCCGGAAGGAGTGCATGCAAGAATCCCTTAAAATCCTTTAGGTTGCAGCAAGATTCAAGCTCAGGAGGGATAAAGTCTTGGAAAGTTCAAAAGGAGGATGGGGGTTGAAGTTACCTTGCTAGAACCAAGCTCAAGAGGAAAGAATGCCAAGTTGTTTGGCCAGGAGTCTTTGAGAACCTGAACATATGGTTGAATTTCTCAAAGTGAGAACACCAATTTTCTGTGGACCGTTGGATCCAGTGGATCAATAGGGAGGTTAAGACTGAGTGTCTATCAACACTCGCAAGCTCAAGAGGATTAACATCTATTAGATATGAATCGACGAGAGCCGTTGATTTGGCATTTTGAATTTCGACATTTACAAAGTTGGAAGTGTGGAGGAAGTCATTTTTGGGAATCCATGATATGCAAAGTCCTGACGTGATCTGGATATTTAGATCGTGGTAGGTTCAAATTCGTTGATCCGTAGCAAAGAAGTCATGAGTTTGGACTTTGGGGGAGAAGGGAAGTGTTGCATCGCGAACTCACGAGTCGTGAAATCCCTACGCACTCGGACATGGAGCCCTAAGATTTGACTGGAGGTCATATGGTTGAGGCATAAGGGAGGAGATAAATACCCATTAGCCCATTTTGGGGTTTCAGGAATCGAAGGAGACGGTGGGGACTCACAATAGAAATCGCGAAGTCATGAAATCCGAAACACCTTTTAGGGTTAAGTCAGTTGTCACACCGGGTGGTCATGTGGAGTGGAGGTTCGTGCCTTATGCTTGTTCGTGCAGGAGTAAATTCTAGAAGGACCTTGGTATTATATGCATTGGAGGTTCCAGTGGGAACTAAAGAGCCATTTCGACTCAAGGAAATAGGAAGATCCAAAGACCGAGAGGTCAAGCAGAACCTGTTTAGGTAGGGGTGCTACGTCAATAGGCTCGAGCATGCCTTAGATTGATTACATTGCATAGACAATCAATCAATACAGGTAGGAGATCAAGAACCTCTGGAAGCAACTCGTCCCTACCACTCCCCCGGAGGTGAAGTAACAAAGGAAGTAGAAAGAAGCAGGGCAGATGGAGGAGATGGAGTGACTAGTCTGCGTAGCTGTCGAATTGTTCAATAAAGAAACACAACTATGGACTAAGATTGAGAAGAATCAATAGGTCTAGCAATGGGATCAAGAAGAGGAGAATATAAGCGCAACTATCCAGGACCTCAAGCAGAGGCAGAAGACAATGTCGATTACTAGGTTCCTCAAAGGAACATGATATGAAGAAGCTACAAATAAAACTCATAGCCATGCAAACACAAAAGAAGGAGTGACAAGATCAAATGGAACCTCTCAAAGAGTGCACAACAGAGGTCATTGCGCAGGAAGAAGAGGCAAAGAAGAACATAGAAAAAACTTAGACAGAGTGCATAGAGATGATCAACGACAAGATTGCAACACAAGCATTGGATGCACTTAGAGAAAATACTGTGCAGGCTCAAACACAAGCAAAGGAACTCACAAAGAAGTTCCAGGCTCTCGTAGAATATATTAAAGAAGCACAAACTGTAGGTGGCTCAAGATGAGCCACATATCATTGTTGGGGGCCTGCTGGATGCAGGTTGAGTCAGGAAGAAAGTATATTTTTAGAGGAGAAGCATGCAAGGAGGAAAGGACATCTCGAAGGAGAAGCAACACATGTAAGAGAATCACGCGAGGCATGCATGCAAGGAATGCCTAACAACACTAGGGTTGGGTTTTTTGTAATGTATTGTAATGGATGGCAAGCCAAGGATATAAATAAGTAGTACTTAGAGGAATAAAGAGAGAGGGAGACAGAGAGACACACACACAAAGGGAGAGATAATTGTAAGAACTATACAAGTCATTAATTTGGTGAGCTAGGGAAGTAATGAGAAACTCAATCCTGAGGGTTAGATCGCAAGCTAAGGAGCCTAGTGCGATCTATTCAGTGTCACAGGGATTGAGGAGACTGTGGAAGAGAATGAGACCTAAGATTGTAAACACTAGCGGTGTGATATATTATTGAACCATAATGAAATCTTGAGAGCCAGATAATTGTGGACGTAGTCAAGGAGGGGGTGAACCACGGTAACACCTATGTTATGTCAATGAATGTATGCGTCTTTATGGCTGATTAACTGTTGAATGTTATATGAATGAATTAACTAGTTAGATCTAGTATTCTCCATGCATGAATCGAATGAATGTTATAATTAGAGGTTATAATAAATGAATAAATATTACAGAGTACAACCATAGATCTCATCTCATTCCCAAGTTTCAAACACTTGAGTATTGCACCCACCCATAGAGTTGTCTCGGGTGAGACTGCGTAGTACACTATGTGTGTTGTGTTGCCTTCTAGTCTACCAGAGGGGATGATAGTCTTAAAGTGATTTTGTTGGGAGCTTATCAAATCTAAACCAGGCTCAATTTATGATAGTAAGATAGAATCATAATAACCCATAAGGAATCCTAAGTAAGACAAAGATCAATAGAAGAGTAAAAGCCAAGAACACTCCATTTTTTGTAGGGCACATATATGCATTTGTTTCCCCAAGAGGTAATGTATGGAGCACTGACCATTGGCTAGGATGTTACTTATACGGAAAGAATACCCTCATGTGATCAATAGAAGACTCTGTAGGAATTAAATTTTTGATTGGGTCGATGATTATTAAAGGAGAATATCTAACATGGAATGAAAGAACACAAAATAAATGTGGTTATGTATTTCAATATTATAGACCAGGTCAATTTGTATACCACTTTACAAACTTGGTTGTTGGTACAAACCTGCAACTAAAAACAATTCCAGGTAAGAAATCATCAAAGGTACAATACTTATTTCCTTACTTTGAGCATGAGAAGTTAATGGATACCATCATTATTAGAAGTGATCTCGATGGTCGACTTGAATTACCATAGGTATGTAAAAGGAATAATTGAACAAATATTTCATATTTATGAATGATTGAAATTTTAGCTTAATTTTATGGTTGTTATGGTATTCTTTTTTTTGTGGTTATTTTTTGTTACTAGGGAACTATGTCTAGCCTTTCCTTTCCTTTCCTTGCTTTTCTTTCCTAATCGTGCCTTGCCTTTTATTTCCTTTCTTTCCTACTCTTTATTTTCCTTTCCCTACCTTGTCTAGGCTTTTCTTGGATTGGATTTCCTTTCCTTCCCTTTCCTTTCATTGATTTGACTTCCCTTGCCATGTCTATCCTTTCCTTTCCTTGATTTCCTTGATTTCCTTTAATTTCCTTGCCTTTCTTTACTTTGTATAGGTTTATCTTGCCTTTCCTTGCCTTACCTTACCTTGCCTTTCCTTGCCATGGATTACCTTACCTTTCCTTGCATTTCCTTGGCTTATCTTGCCTGGCTTTACCTCTCCTTATCTTACCTTGCCTTTCCTTTCCATGTCTTACCTTTCTCTGCCTTGCTTTCCTTGCCTTGCCTTGCTATGTCTAGCCTTTCCTTGCCTTTTCTTTCCTAGAATTTCCTTACCTTTTCTTTCCTTTCCTTGCCTTTCCATTGATTTCCTTTCCTGAGAATGAGAATGATTCCATGAGAAATTAAGTCGATAAGGGATGCTATGCATGCCACAAATCACCCTTAAATTGTTGATTGTTATAGCGGTAAACTATCGTGGAAGGCTATAGGTTCCATGCGTAAGAATTTTCATGAATGTGAAGTTATGTTAATATAACACAAAATTGGGTTTATTATATGGTAGACTAACATAATCAAAAAATAAATAAAAGGGTTAAAAACTCACTTTACTTTATCCAAAATCAACCATGGTTCATTATAATTGCAATCACAACCTGCTACAAGAGTTTCTTAATACAAAATAAAGCCAATTCAAATTCCAAGYGTCCACATAAAATGTTCCCTCCAAGAATGTGCATGCATTAAACCGCTCCACATATGTGAATTACAAGGTATCCAACTCCATGTATGTATGTGCAAGATTCCAAGTGGATGGAGAATCCACAAAAAAGTATTTGATCAACTCCCCAAAATAGAAAGTAGATCATCTCTCCACAAGTGTGCCTTGCCTTGATTGCCTAGCCTTACCTTGCCTTTCCTTTGATTTCCTGGAAATTGATTTCCTTTCCTTGAATTTGATTTCCCTTCCTTTCCTTGTCTTTCCTATCCTTGCCTTGTATTTTCATGCCTTTTCTTGCCTTGCCTTTGCTTTCCTTGATTTCCATGCCTTGCCTTGCCATGTATAGCCTTGCATTGCCCTGCCTTGCTTTGACTTTCCATGCCATGCCTTTCCTTTCCATGCCATGCCTTTCCTTTCCTTGCCTTTCCTTACATTTCCTTTCCTTGATTTGACTTTCCATTGAAAAAATGTGTAAAAGGAATAATTGAACAAATATTTTATATTTATGAATGATGGAAATATTGGATTCATTTTATGGTTGTTATGGCATTATTGTATTTTGTGGCTCATTTCTATTGTTATGGAACTATATCTATCCTTTTCTTACCTTTCCTTTCCTTTTCTTGGATTGACTTGGCCTGAAATTCTTTCCCTTTCCTTCCCTTACCTTGATTTCCTATCCTCGCCTTGCCTTGCCTTGCATTGCCATGCATATCCTTGCCTTGAATTGCTTTTAATTTCCTTTCCATGTGTTGGAGCCGCCTTTTTTTTTTCTAGCCCATCTCGAATTTCATGTCTTAATGCTCGAAATTGAAAGATGGTTTTCATATTTTCCATCAGTGGTTTCAAAATCTCTGAAGTCTTATTACGCGAGCGGAGATAGTTATTGTACTCTTGAGGCAAGTTCTACTTTTTGTCAAAAAAAATTCCCCCCCTTTTGTTCTTCCTTGGGATTTTGTATGTCGGTTGATATAGATCACATAGTTCACAAGTCCCGAGCAACGAAATGGTGAAATCGTTTTAAAATTTTACCCAGGTCAGGAACGAGAGTAAAATTTTCCTAAATCACGGTTAAACATCATTGGGTTTTCACATCTCGGCATTTACTAAATCCAAAAGTCTTATTGTCGTAACCCCGATAGCCAAAACCACAAATTTCTTGTTTTAGTAACCCGTGTCAAGTTTAAAGGTAAAAGCTTAGCCATGGTTAAGTTCTGTCAGAAATTCGCAACTCGGCGTGTTCTTTTTTAAAAAGCTACATTGTCAAAGCCCTGAGTCGCGATAAAGATATGAACATAATTAATTAAACACTTAATTCCGATTTTATCCTCCCTTTTAATTAAAACATATCATCGCGATCTCGTGGTTTCGCAACTCGGCATGCAAACTTCCCGGAAGCTATACCTTCGAAGCTCCGAGTCGCGATATGGCGATATAAATAATTATGTAATTAATTAAGCACCTAATCACAATTATGTTTTTATTAACCAAAGTCAATCATCACAATTTCGGGTGTTAGAGGTTCAAAGGGTTAAAGCAAAAATTCTCGATACAACGAGTACCGAAAGATTAATTAACTTTGGTAAAACTGGATTAATAGAGCTAAACCAGTATCTCCCGTGATTTGATGCATGCACAGTTTACGAGGTAGTCTTAATTCTTCCTTATGCCAACTGACATTTCGAACCGCCAAAATTTATGGCATTAATTAGAAACAAGGTGAATCGACAAATAAAGATTGGATTTTTATTGCTAAATTTATTTTTAAGCGTCATTTGACCGATCTGTTCTTAAAAAGTACCAAGTTTTTGAATATATAGAGTTGTTATTCATTATAAAAAATTCATTTCTATATTACGCAGAGCACACTTTCTTAGCGAGCTAATTTCTGTATGTATACATATTTTTATCACAGAAGAGATAAAGCAGGATCTCCCGTCATGGCCCCGCGAAAAAAGTCTAAAGCCAATGTTGAGGTTTCAGGACAAGGTCCTAAAAACATCGCTGATACTTCACCTCGAAGTATCGACTCTGTCCCGAATCGGTCGTTTGTTTCTGATGTTCTACATGCTGAATTAGTGGAATTATCTGATGATTCCAGTGACAATGAAAAAGACGACATAACCACCAAATATAAGATCGTTGTTCAATCGGGAATGCATAAAGTAGCGGCCAAGACACGACTACTCTCTTACTATGATATGGTCTGGTGGGAATTAGACCATGTGGACATACCAACCAGAACCATCATCAATGAGCAAAAGGTCACCATTGGGACTTTTAGACCCGAACAACTGCAAGCTATGTACAAGTTTCCCACCATGTACGAACTTACATATGATGATGAATTCTTGGAGAAGTTCAAACATAAGGAATGTGTTCAGTATGACAAAACTATGTCTAGCTTAATCAGAGATTGGGTTTCAAACCCTGGGAAGTTTAGGGAAGATAGTAATGGTATATATTCAATAGCTTCCTTGGAACCACAGTTCAAGTATATAGCTATGATAGCCTACAGATTATACGGGAGAGAGGACACCTCACATTTCTTTCTTCAATGGGTGCCTCTAATACATCAAGTTGCTGAAGGTTGTTCCTTCAACTGGGCGAAGATGTTGTCTAATAGCTTGACCAGTCGAGTTACAGAGTATTGGGCGTAGAAAGAGAGCGGAAAGATTTCTTCATTTTTTATGTCCACATACATTATCGACACCGTGTGCTTT
>JASDQU010010351.1:36237-47701 GCA_032191745.1 Picea mariana | reverse complement strand
ATATTGTATCACCGAAAATCAATTATATTAGAAAGACCCACTTGGTTTCTTGTTAGTCTTCTTAGTCGAATCGGAAATAGAAAGGGTGATAAGTGAATTTCATGAAGGAGTTTGTGGAGGACACCATGCTTGGAGGGCCACAGCTTACAAAATTTTAAGGGCTGGGTATTACTGGCCAAAACTCTTTTCAGACGTTAACGCCAAAGTCCGAGCCTGTAACCCTTGTCAGCTATTTGCAGGTAAATAGAAACTCCCAGTGCTACCTTTAGTTCCAGTCAAAACTGAAGCCCCTTTTCAACAATGGGGGCTCGATTTTATAGGAGAAATTAATCTGCATTATAACGCCCAACACAAGTGCATCTTAACTCCCACAGACTACTTCACTAAATGGGTGGAATTTATTCTGACTAAGAGGGCTACTGACTCGGTGGTAATAGAGTTCTTAGAAGACAATATCCTGTCAAGATTTGGCTGCCTCCGAAAGATAGTCACGGATAATGCCCATGCTTTCAAGTCTATGGCTATGATCAGCTTCTGCCAAAAGTATAATATCATCCTTGGCCATTCTACAACATACTACCCCCAAGGAAATGGACTGGCTGAGTCGTCTAACAATAGCCTGATCAATATAATTAAGAAAGTGTTGGATGAAAGAAAAAAGTCTTGGCATGTACATTTAAAGTACGCTTTGTGGGAAAATCGCATAGGCACTAAAAAGTCTATCGGCATGTCTCCTTTTCAGATGGTATATGGGACAAATGTGGTGTTACCAATAAATTTAGCACTCTCCGTGATGAAATTGTGGCAAGATCAGAAAGAAGAACCTAATCATGTCACCAGGAGGATAAACCAGTTAATCGAGGTTCAACATCATAGGGTCGAATTAGATGAAAAAATGCAAAAGTATCAAGACGACATGAAGGAATTATTCGACCATAGAGAAAAGGATAGAGATTTCCTCCCAGGTGATTTAGTACTAAGGTGGGATGCAAGGAGGGAAGAAGCAGCGAAACATGGTAAATTCGATCACCTCTGGTATGGGCCATTCAGAGTCTCGGCTCTCGAAGGAAAAAATTCTTTCCTACTGGAAAATCTAGACGGTGAAATCCTCAATGCCCCTGTCAATGGGCGTTATCTAAAGCATTATATGACATAAACAGTCGCCTCAAAAAAAATAAAAAAATATTATTATATATTTTAGATTTATATATTCATTTAATTTTAGATTTATATATTCATATATAGAATTTTTACTTGTGTATATATATTTTCCATTTCGTTTTGTTATGTTGATCTTCTTTCGTGAATTTTCGACACCTTTCAGATAGCCCCGATAACCTTCGGATTTGCCTCTTACAGGATTCCAGCTGCACACAAAACAAGCAGGAGAAGTAAACCGAAAGTTGGTGTCAGAAATAAATCGGCTTAAACAGGTGATACCAAAGATTTTTGATATTGTGCAAAGAAAATGAAATGATAAGGTAAATATGAGATTTCCTAAAAGACTTGTTCTGAAGGACTATTAAAGAAAACCGAGGTAACCTCATTCAGAAAACAACATCGTCTGAACTAATAGATTAAAGAGTTGTTTCCTTGTTTAATCGTTTACGAAAAAATAAGACAAATTAAACGATTCGCTCAAATTAAACAGCCAGTCAAAGTAAAGTGCCCCCGAAAAATATTTACAAGAGTCAGTTTTGAATTTTTTACTTATGTTTTTCAGTCCATAAATCACTATCTGTCACCCTTTTCTCTCTTCAGGTTTACCTTTTAAAAAAAATAAGTTAGCCTCTTTCGGTTTCACATACGAAGGGATAGGAAATTTTGTTTCAACCTCATGAGCTTCAAAGCAGATTGTTGAAATAAAGTGGGTCTTCACAACTCCTCGGTCCCTTACTAAACGAAGGGACGCTTAAAGTGATCCTGACTTTCCTAGGTTTTTCAACAATTTCGGAGGATTGAGGCTTGCTCAAATAGAATTCCCTAAGAAAGTTATTTTCCCTTTTTTCCCTGAGAACAAAGGTGTTGTGAAGGTTAAGGGAAGGTTGGTACCAAGTAATCAAAGTAAGTTGACATACCTATAATGCAAAATATTACAGAGGTATCATCCCTGATACAAACTGATTGCCCCCATCTTCGCGCTCTAAAAAAGAAAATTATAAGACAGATGGTGAAAGGAAATTCAGAAATGATTGCCCCCATCTAGTCCAAGATACGATGAAAGAAAATTCAGAAATGATTTCCCTCATCTCAACATTTAAATGCACAAATATATTTTGAAGTGGTGAAAGGAAATTCAGTAAAAGGGGCCAGATAACTTCACCGAGGTACTGAACAGGCTCACTGGTAGTGAAGAAATATCTGAGATATCTGTAAGGCTATTATACATGAATATCACTCTACTTTGGTAACCAATTCTTTTTAAAAACCTGATCTACATCCCATGTTCAGACAGGGCTTCCTGATTAAAAACATATAATCTTCTTCTTTTGATGCAAGCTGATAGCCACAAGATCTGTTGGGTCTCCTAAAACTGTTTTGATTGTCTTAAGGCAGACCTGAATTCAGTAACGGGAAGGGGAAAGTCGTGAAAGGGACTATGGCTAAGTTTAAAAAAGTATCTGAGTTTGAAAAATCTTTTCAAAGGTAGAAAACAAAGTCTCTTTCCCCTTAGATACCCTGTTTTCAGGAACCTTTTTGCCTAATTGAAGATATTTGACTCCATTTACCCAATATTGACACATGGTCTACTGTTCTTCCCGTCTTACAAGAAAACAGGATCCCTAGTTGGAGCCCATGTTGGATATGCCTATGTTTTTTCTAGCCCGTCTCGAATTTCATGTCTTAATGTTCGAAATTGAAAGATGGTTTTTGTATTTTCCATCAGTGGATTCAAAATCTCTGAATTCTTATTACCCGAGTGATGATAGTTATTGTACTCTCGAGGTGAGTTCTACTTTTCGTCAAAAAAAAATTTCACCCCTTTGTTCTACCTCGGGATTTCATATGTCGGATGCTATAGATCACATAGTTCACAAGTCCCGAGCAACGAAATGGCGAAATCATTTTGAAATTTTACCCAGGGAAGTAACGAGAGTAAAATTTTCCTAAATCATGGTTAAACATCATTGGGTTTTCACATCTCAGCGTTTACTAAATCCAAAAGTCTTATTGTCGTAACTCCGATAGCCGAAACCATGAATTTCTTGTTTTAGTAACCCGTGTCAAGGTTAAAGGTAAAAGCTTAGCCATGGTTAAGTTCTGTCGGAAATTTGCAACTCGGCGTGTTCTCTTTTAAAAAGCTACACTGTCAAAGCCCTGAGTCACGAAGTGGCGATAAAGATATGAACATAATTAATTAAACACTTAATCCGATTTTGTCCTCCCTTTTAATTAAAACATATCATCGCGATCTCGCGGTTTCGCAACTTGGCATGCAAACTTCCCAGAAGCTATACCTTCGAAGCTCTGAGTCGCGATATGGTGATATAAATAATTACGTAATTAATTAAGTGCCTAATCACAATTACGTTTTTATTAACCAGAGTCAATCATTGCACTTTCGGGTGTTAGAGGTTCAAAGGGTTAAAGAAAAAATTCCCGATACAACGAGTACCGAAAGATTAATTAACTTTGTTAAAACCGGATTAATAGAGCTAAACCAGTATCTCCCATGATTTGATGCATGCACAGTTTACGAGGTAGTATTAATTCTTCCTTATGCCCGCTGACATTTCGAACCACCAAAATTTATGGCATTAATTAGAAACAAGGCGAATCGACAAATAAAGATTGGATTTTTATTGCAAAATTTATTTTTAAGCGTGATTTGACCGATCTGTTCTTAAAAAGTACCGAGTTTTCGAATATATAGAGTTTTTATTCATTATAACAAATTCATTTCTATATTACGCAGAGCACACTTTCTCAGCGAGCTAATTTATGTATGTATACATATTTTTATCGCAGAAGAGCTAAAGCAGGATCTCCCGTCATGGCCCCGCGAAAAGCGTCTAAAGACAACGTTGAGGTTTCAGGACAAGGCTCAGACAACATTGCTGATACTTCACCTCGAAGTGTTGACTCTGTCCTGAACTAGTCGTTTGTTTTTTATGTTCTACAGGCTGAATTAGTGGATTATTCTGATGATTCCAGTGACAATGAAAAAGATGACATAACCACCAAATATAAGATCATCGTTCAATCGGGAATGCATAAAGTGGCAGCCAGACCACGACTACTCTCTTACTATGATATGGTCCGCTGGGCATTATACCATGTGGACATACCAACCAGAACCATCATCAATGAGCAGAAGGTCACCATCAGGACTTTCAGACACGAACAACTACAAGATATGTACAAGTTGCCCACCGTGTCTGACCTTACATATGATGCCGAATTCTTGGAGAAGTTAAAACAGAATAAATGTGTGCAGTATGACAAAACTATGTCCAGCTTAATCAGAGATTGGGTTTCGCACCCTACAAAGTTCAGGGCAGACAGTAATGGTATATATTCAATAGCTTCCTTGGAACCACAGTTCAAGTGTATAGCTATGATGACCTGCAGATTATATGGGAGAGAGGACACCTCACATTTCTTTCTTCAATGGGTGCCTCTAATACATTAAGTCACCAAAGGTTGTTTCTTCGACTGGTCGAAGATGCTGTCTGATAGCTTGACAAGTCGAGTTACAGAGTATTGGGCGCAGAAAGAGAGCAGAAAGATTTCTTCATTTTTTATGTCCGCATACATTATGGATGTCGTGTGCTTTCTAACACCCTTTCCCTTAATGAGCTGGATTTGGACTCCAGCAGAGGCCGAGCCCATCCACATCTATCATTCAAAATTGTGGGAAAACAAAGTGGCAGATTTCGTAAATGAAATCTTTAACTGGGTAATGGTACCGCTGCATGTCGCTATTTTCGGCCACCCAGGATCTCGGACAGCATAGTGATGAATTTGAGCAGTATATATGATTGGTATGTAGAAGTTGAATTCTCATATCTTAGAGTTTTCGGGGCTTCTATTCCCCCACATGCATTTCCATTATTCATTCCCGACAAGCTGGTTTGTCATGAGGTTGCTAGACAAACAGTAATTGGTGGCATAAGCAAGGAGCTTAAGGGATACTCAAAGAAGGTGTGGCCACCTTTTCCTGTTCATTTAAATTCATATTCTTTGTTAGATTTTGGGCATGCTAAAGCTGAGGCAGCAGACCTAGAAGATCTAAAATTGGTTCTTATTGAATTCAAGAAGCACGATCCGCAAAGGGTCGTGAGTAATCATTTGGCCAGTTGCGGACTCAAGAGATTCGAACACGAAAATTCACCCTCGGATGACATTTTTTGAGGCGCTAGATCTTATGCTGAGATTTTATCTTGAATACAAACCTTGGCACCTGAAGAGAGGGCCGATGTTCTGAAATTCTAAGAACATTGACGCAGTTGTCTTCCCACAGTATTACGGGGTGAGAATCCGAGTACAGCAGAGGTGAAACAAAAAGATGCCGAAGGCTCTAAAGATGCGACTCCCATTCAAGAAAAACAACAAGACAGGGAAGAGCAAACTAAGAGTCTGAAAACAGAGATAAAGACTCCCGACACGTCGAAAAAGAAGACTCCGATTACTACTCCGGGGCAATCAACGAAGAAAATTGAAGATCCTATCGCATCCATCACTCCCTTGCATTCAACTCAGGGAAATATTGATGCAGGGTGGATCTTAAATGAAGAATTGAGGCCTATCAGGGTGGAAGAGCTCCCTCCAAATGAGTTCTTATTTGATAAGAAGAGAAAGGTAGTGGTAAAGAGAGAATTCTATCAGGAAGGGGAATCGACAGCCAAGAAATACAAAGTATTGACAAATGGGAAAGACAAGAAGAATGAACAGTTCACGACGAAAATAGCTGGGACATTAGGGGAATATTCCACAATGAATCAATTTTCAATCGGGGTTATGAAAAACCAGCTGAAACAAAAAGATCTCCTCATCAAAACCCTAGAAGCCAGACTAGCCACAACAGCAGAGGCTACCAAGGACCAGGCGAGTGTAGGGAGAGAGCAAGCAAGGTTGGCCAATAAAAGTGAGATAGAGATGCTCAAGACTAAGCTCGAACAAGCAGATATGGTGGTTCATAATGGTTAGATACAAGTGAGCCAGCAAAAAGACTTGTCGAACAGCTATAGGCTAGAGTGGAAATTGCCGAAAGTAAAGTTATAAATATCGAGATGTTCCAGTCCCAGGCGATGGAGATTTGGAGCAAGACAAGAGGGTAACGAAATCCTTAGAAGAGGCTTTTAGTTCTATTAATGGTAATCTGTTAGGCATTGATAGCAAAGGTAATGTCGAGGCATTAATTCAAATGAATATGGTGAACATCTCACTTGATTTAAATGAAAAAGAGGAAAGAGATTCAACCGAGATCTCACAAGTGACTATGGAAGACATAGTCCAAATAGATAAATGTATGATTAAACCAAGTGTGCAATTGTGCGCTATCGACATCATAGACAGATAGATGGAAGAAAGGTTACTGCAATTAGCCTGAGATTGTTACTCTTTTGAAGCCAATTGTCAAGCAGAACCGTCAAGGCTGATATCTCGGCTGGTGGAAAGATGTGTCACTTGCGCGAGGACAAGCTTCTAGCACCAAATAAAGACAGAGAGGAAGAAATGGAAAGATTTCTCTTCTCCTTATCATAACTGAAAATTTTGCAATGATTGAGATTCCATCTTATTGTAAAACTGTATAAATATACCATAGAAAGAAAGAAAAGGGGTTGGACCTTTTTGTGTCGATTGTAATAGAGGTTTTCCATTTTGAGAGTTAATATAAAGCAAATCCGAAGATTCTCAATTCCGTCACGACTGTGTTATGAGTTTGTTTTCTTGTATCTCATATTTCGTTTCATTTCATATTTGTATCTGATGAATGCTTCGCTATAATTTAGTACAAACTCTACTATAGTGAATGAATTTCGGTTTTCTATATTGTTTACTGTTTTTCCTCTGTACTAGCTATCAGCAGGTATAAGACCAGTCAACACTTTTAGAATTCTATATCTATTTTATGCTTCATCGGGTTATTTCTTTACATTTTTCTTCTTCTTTTTATACGTGAGATTCTCCCTTGATAGGAGCCTTACTCGATAGACAGCTTAATGTTTTCTACCACCTCATACATTTTATTAAAGTATAACTCAGTTACGGGAAGGGCCTTTGATTTGCACCCCTTTCTCATTTCTAAAACCATAAACTCTCTTTTATACGACCGAATTGAGACAGCAGTTAATTTCCCCCTAAGGTTTTCTTATTTTACTATTCCTCCATGACTGTCCCTATATCAAGACAGCCTAATATCGAACCCGGACTATCATATCAAGCACATATTGCCTTAAACCTTTTTGATACTATTCTTAAAAGAGCCACTACCCGATTTGAACTTGGATGATCATGGGCAGCGATTGAACGGGATATAAACATCCAGGAACAGTTGGAAGCTAGACAACGCCAACACAGAAATCATTCCTAGTTTCCCTTGCTGAAGGTTGACATTTCTCTTTTCTCTACCCTTTACTCACTTTTAAATGCCTAGACACTGTACTTTTAAGCCTTAAGTACAGACTCTGGAACAACACCATGTATAGCCTTCCCTTGCCTTTCCTCTCTTTTCCTTTTCTTTCCTTTTCTTTCTTTTCCTTTCCCTACCTTGTCTTGTATTGGATTTTCTTGGCTTTCCATTCCTTTCCTAGCCTTGTCTTTCCTTGCCTTGTATTGTCATTACTTTCCTTGCCATGCCTTGCCTTGCCTTTCTTTCCTTTCCTTGACTTTATTGTCTTGACATGCTTTCCATGCATTTCCTTGTCTCACTTGCCTTGTCTTTCTTTCCTTTCCTTGAATTACCTTAGATTGAATTGGCTTTGCTTAGATTACCTATCCATGCCATGCCATGTCTATCCTTGCCTAGCCTTTCCTTACCTTGCTTTCCTAGTATTTCCTTACCTTTACCTACCTTGTCTTGGATTGTCTTGGATTTCCTTTCCTTTCCTTTACTTTCCTTTCATTTTCTTTGCATGCCTTTCCTTTCCATGCCTTTCCTTGTCTTCCTTTCCTTGCCGCAATTTTTTTCCATTCCTTGGATTTCCATGCATTGCTTTATGTTTATTTATGTTCCTTACCTTACCTTGCATTTTCTTATCTTGGCTTGGATTGGATTGTATTTATTTTTCTTGTCATGTATTTCCTAGTCTTTCCATTTCATGTCTTGTCTTTCCATGTCTAGCCTTGCCTAGCCTTTCCTTTCATTTTCTTTCATTTCCTTAATTTCGTAGAATTTCCTTTCCTTAGCTTGTCTTTCCTTTCCTTACCTTTCCTTATCTTGTCTTTTCTTTCCTTTCCTTGTCTTCCATAGCCTAGAATTGCCATGTATATCCTTTCAAGCTGTTAAAGTTTCAAACACATGTAATAAACACTAATAAAAACTCTAGTTCCAGAGATCCTCCAACAAATTATTTTATGGGAAATAGAATGGAAGTGGAGGGGACCCACTAGATGAAACCAACTACCTCGAATCCAATGCAACCAATGATTTGTCCATCCGATGCCTGGTCAGATTTTTATCACAATTTGCAACTTGCTCCTCAATCCATCCAATTATATGTTGGTATTTTTATCCTGGGGCATAAAATACAAACCAAGTGGAATGACATAGCATCGTAAAATATCACACATATTTTTGGCCAAGGCCCACATGACCACACTACCCACAATTTCTTGACATAGTGTTCTTAAAAAATGACCTATTGTTCATAAATTACACTATGCCTCACTAAGAAAAACCCTAGTTCCAAAGATCCTCCAAAAACTTTTTTTCTGAGAAATGGAATGATATTGGAGGGGCCCCAATAGAAACCCAGTGACGTGAATCCAATTCAAATGACGTTTCATCCATTCAAGGTATGGTTAGAGTTTTATCATGAGTTGCAACTCTCCTCCTCAATCCATTCAGGGATAGGCTGGCAATTTGGTATTGGGGCATAAAATACAAACCGAGTGGCATAAAAGAGTTCCATACTCTCCCACATGTAGTTTTTTCCAAGGCCCATATGAACATGCTACCCACAAATTCCTGAAACACCATTCTTCAAAATCGACCTCCTATTCAGAAATTGCATGATGCCTCACTGAGTAGAACCCTAGTTTCGAAGATCCTCAAACAAAATATTTGTTTAGAAATAGAATGATACCAGAGGGGACTCATTAGCTGAAACCTGATGCCTTGAATCCAATGTAATTGATGATTCATCCATATGAGACCTGATTAGATTTTTATCGTGAGTTTCAACTTGCATCATCAATCCATTCAGCGACATGCTAGCAATTTGGTCTCGGGGAATAAAATTCAAACTGAGTGACATACTAGAGTTTTGTAAGCTCTTGCACATCTATTCATCCAAGGACCATGCAACCATGCTACCCACAATCACCTAGTACAATGTTCTTGAAAATAGACCTCTTATTCATAAATTGTACTGTACCTCTCTGAGCAAAATCCTAGTTATGGAGATCCTTCAACAAATGGTTTTTTAGGCATTGGAATTACAATAGAGTGGCCCCACTAGGTGAAATTTGGTTCTCTAAATCTAATGCAACTTATGTTTCATCGATCTGAGGCCCAATTATATTTTTATTTCGAATTGAAGCTTGCCTCCTCAAGCCATTGAGGGAAATGTTGGAAGTTTGGTCTAGGGGCATAAAATCCAAACCGAGTAGCATAATGGAGTTCTGTAATCTCCTGCACATCTATTTGGCCAAGGCCCACATGACCACACTAACCATAATCATCTAATACAATTTTCTTAAAATTCAACCTCTTGTTCATAAATTTCATTGTGCGTCACTAAGTGAAACCCTAGTTCGAGATATCCTCCAACAAACTATTTTATAGGGAAAAAATGATAGCAAAGGGGCCCCACTAGATGAAACTCAGTGATTCGAATCCAATGAAATTGACAGTTCATCCATCGAAGGCTTGGTTATATATTTATCGTGAGTTGCAACTTGCATCCTCAATACATTCAAGGGCATGTTCGAAATTTGGTCCAGGGGAATAAAACCCAAACTGAGTGGCATAATGGAGTTCCATAAGCTCCCACATGTATGTTTATCCAAGGCCCATGCAACCATGCTACCCACAATCACTTGGCACAATTTTCTTGAAAATCGACCTCTTATTCATAAATTGCATCGTGCCTCACTGAGAAAAACCCTAGTTTCATAGATCCCCTAACAAATGATTTTTTGGGAAATAAAATGATAGCGGAGGGACCTTAATAGATGAAACCTAGTGCCCCAAATCTAACTCAACTGATGGTACATCCATCCGAGGCCTAGTAAGATTTTTATCATGAGTTGCAACTTGCTTCCTCGAGCTATTAAGGGACATGTTGGCAACAGACCTAGACTAAAACCTTGACGATGAAATAGACTTATACCTAGACCTAAACCATGACTTACACCTATACCTATACCAAGACCTATACCTACACCATGATCGTGACCTATACCATGACCTATACCATGACAAGACAAGGCATGGAAAGGCAAGGAAAGGCATGACAAGGAAATGTCTAGGTATAGGTCTAGGTCTAGGTATGGCAATGCAAGGCAAGGAAAGGAAAGGCATGGCAAGGCTAAGCAAGGCTAGACACAGAAAGGAAAGGAAATTCAAGGTCTAAGTCTAGGTCTACGTCTAGGTATGGCAAGGCAAGGAAAGGAAATGTAAGGCATGCCAAGGAAAGGAAAGGGATGACAAGGAAAGGCATGGAATAACAATTCAAGGCATGGGAAGTCAAGGCAAGGCAAGGAAATCCAAGGAAATCCAAGGCTAGACATGCAAGGCAAGGCAAGGTAAGGCAAGGAAAGGCATGGAAAGGAAATGTCTCTCTATGTAAATTCTATTAATTATGATAATCCATGTTTCACAACTATGAAGATACCTAAGATATAGCAATAAAGAGAGATTAAGTAATGAAATTTAAATTCTCATGCAATTATTTTGATCTAATAAATATGGGGCAACAAGTTTACCACACTAGCATTGTAGAAATTTTGAGATTTGGACAGGTAATGAAACTTACAAAATTTCACTACGATCATGAAGTTTCCCTGATCTATTCTATGTGAAATTTCAACCTTAAGTTTGATCTAAAATATAAATTCCGGAAATAAAATTTCACTTCTCTTCAACCTGATTTCAGTTGTAAACACAAGGGAATAAATACCATATGAGTTTACTTCAATACGATAATGCTACAACCCTTAGGGGACACTTTTCAAGGCATATAAAAAATATTAAATGTCTTATTACAATAGATTTAAAGAACAAAAAATATTCTCCCTAATCTTTCGAGTATGTGTTAAATCACTTAAGAAAGCAATTTATCCATATGTTATGTCA
>JASDQU010010350.1:54063-104337 GCA_032191745.1 Picea mariana | reverse complement strand
TTTGTGTGAGACATGTGTTTGATAAACCATTCAAAACCTTCAGGTTCACCAACAATGATATAGTAGATAAAAGATTTGTTGTTGAGCCTTCATAAAGAGGTTGACGCGACTTCTCGAGTAGAGGATCAACATCATGACTATCATCCTGGTTGTCCTCATCCATTGGAGCAAATATGTCTTGGATCAATATATGTATCTCATCTTCCTGATTTGAATCACCAACTTTATCTCCATCCATATCATCAATAATAACTTGATCAACAGCTTCAATATTCTGATCGCAAAGTTCATCTCCCTGTAAATTAGTATTT
Organism: Picea mariana; assembly: GCA_032191745.1. Taxonomy (NCBI): domain Eukaryota; kingdom Viridiplantae; phylum Streptophyta; class Pinopsida; order Pinales; family Pinaceae; genus Picea; species Picea mariana. The sequence continues at coordinate 104,026 of JASDQU010010350.1, read as the reverse complement.
CTGCTAGTACTTGGCAAATAACTCTCTAGAGGTCGACATTTTGGGGGCATCGTCTATATATTTAAAAACAACGTAGAAATTTTAGTGTGTATAGAAAATATAAAAATCCTGATAAAAAATATTACTAAAATTCATGACATACTGATTATTACAGAGAATACATTAAATATTGAATCCTCTTACCAAGGGACGATATTCATAACCCCCTTCGGTGTGCCCCTTCTCCCTACAATGTCTTTGGTCTGTTGTTATTAAAAGTCTTTTTTTTTGAAAGCCTCTGCAATCATAGCAAGGGAAATAACATTTTCCATCGCCCCTCGCCTCTAATGCCACTCTTAACTGAGCAAGATTCCTGTCATTTTCGTTCATTGTGAAAAATCCTTGTCCTAACAAGTAATTGTCTTACCTACACCATACCAAACATTAAGTTGTCAATTTTTTGTATTTTAGCTACTCCTTTCAATTATGATATGTTTATTTACAGTGACCTACAATCCTCACAATTATTTCTTCTAAGACATTTTGACATGTTTTTTTTTATTATCGATTAACTATTAAGATAGATATGCTTCAATTTGTACTATAGAGTATTGTGTACTGAATAACCATGGAAAATAATTACACACCATTTAACGAAAGTGGTCAAAATTTCTCAAACTTGAATCACTTGACACCATACACTAGCCTCTAAGTCGTTTTGTAGACAGAATGTCAATCTTTGAAATTCACCACTAAAAAAAGAATGCCAACCACTTGTCATCCACAATTAGGTTGGTTTGGTTTAGCTTATGATGTGTTGATTTGCATCTACATACAATGGTCACAATTTTATGCTACTTACAGTGGTCACAATTTTATTTTCTAAGACACTTTGGCATGTTCTCATTTTTCATTGTCTGATTAGTAAATTTCATCATGTTATCGTAGATTTTTCCATGAATCTTTTATATTTTAGATAATGATCCTTATTAATTGTGTATAAACAACTTACATCAACTACAAACTAAAGTTAATCACTACATCTATAATTGCGTGTGATTATAAATTTTTTAGAGAAACAACATCACATATCAAAAAAGGGTATGTGGATTTTATTGAGAAAGTTGAAACAAATATACTTTATTTATATTGGAAGACTATGGTCTATAATCATAAGTTCATTTGTTAAAGGTTCTTAGTCATAAGCCAAGAAATTTAAAGGTGCCTAAGCATAAGATAATATGGTTGAAGGTGGTTAGTTAAAAGTGATTGTTATGTGCCTAATCACGACATAGGTAACATCTTTATAATAAGGTCATATGTGTACAAATGTTTTCTTTATATAATAACAACATATATACCTAACATAAGTTTAGGGTTAGTGTTTATGTATCTTATTAGTCCCTGCTAAAGCAGGGAATATAGAAATCGATTGCAAGTCAAAATCATTTTGACTTTTGTAAATTTACAAAAACTTTAACAATGTTTTATAATGTTTTGTTTTGCATGCTTAAATAATGGAAATTCTCATACTTTGTTTTGAAAAATGTACATACCCGATCACGTCAACCACAATATTTACTCTTGGGTTTTGTTTTTCATGCTTAAATAATGGATGATCTCTCATACATTAATAATTATATGTAATATCAACAGGTTATCTTGTCACTAATGCCGACCTACCCATTATTTATTACAATATGTTGAGGATAGCAAAGAATTTATGCGGAAGAGGGAAATGTTATTAATATTTCTCTGGGTGAGGTGAAGCTTTCAGAATAGTCTCCTCTTAAATATTTGGTAAGCTTATGCCTCTTTCATTGAAATTAGAGGCTTCCTCGAATTTTTCTTTTTACAAGTTGAAATTGCAGTTTTCTTCTTTGTTTTACTATTTTATCTTCCACACTCATGCATTATATCTCTTTGTCTATGGAAAATAATGCGAGTTCTATTTGAAATTTTTGAATATTATGGGAAGATATCGTAAATATTATGGAATACACATACCCTTTTCCATAGAATATAATAACTAGATCCAAAAACAAAAGACATGAAATATGGTACTACACATATTATAATATATTATCAAGGAAAAAACAAGCTACATGAAATTTGGACATTTGAACAAAAAATTACAAGTTAAATGAGTACATCAATAAGAAAATAACATACTAACCTTGCAAGTTCAAAATCCGAGCTATGTAGATCGAGAATTGGATTTGTTCAATCGATGGGTGACGAAAAAAATAAACAGCTCAAACAAAATCCAAGAACAGTGTTGCAAAGTCTCTTAAAGTCACGTATATATAGATCAAATAGTCAACTAGCCGTTAACACCGACCAATGAGATAGGCAAAATTTTCGTCACTATTGCAACAAATGTTCATCGCTATTGTGACGAAAATCCCGACTAGATTAAAACAATATTTTCATGGATATTTAGATGAACTTTCAAGGAAATAACGATGAAAATCCTGCCCTGTTTAAAAAAATGATGAAACTAGTGTTTAAAAAAATGATGAAACTAGTGGAAGCGTGGAAACATTTCATGGAATAATCCACCAATATGTAGTAGTGATCAATGAAACACGTCAACGATCCATAAACAACATCATAATACACCCGATAATATGTCACATATGCATAAACATAAATACACAAACCATATACAGTCCACTCCCTTACTCAATCTGAAGTCCAAGGAGGTCCACTGATACCATCAGAATCCCCAATCTGTCAAGTGTCCTGCACACTCAAGTGAAATCCATCAATAACACTTGTCTATACATAGATAATCAAATAAGATAACATCAGAATCCATAAGCATCATCTTCATAATCCATAAGTGAAACAGACAACCATATACCTAACCAGATCACTTGCACGCAAGTGTCCTCAAGAATAAGTCATATCATGTGCTTGCAAGAGTGGGATGTTACATACACCTCCTCTTGTATTAAACTTCATCCCGAAGTTTCAAATTATATATGTGCAGAAATAAAGTATCTGACAATATCTAATATGTCTAACTATCAGACAAAAATGGAAACTTTTGGCGCATATCATATGTGTCCTCCCAGGTAGTCGAGTGTAGACTATAATTTTCCCACTATACCTTGACCTGATTGATGGTTTGACACCGTAGTTATCAACTGCGATGGTCCCAAATGCGGATTGGTGTCGCCATGAGTACACCCTCGTCCGAACCTGCAAGGAACTCCTGTCAATAACATGCATAGTATCACCAACATAAAGTCGCAAACATATACAAGAAAAACATCATGTAACACCTCAAAGAATGAGGCACGGCTAGTCGATAGGCCAAATTCATAATTACAGTCAACGCGATGCACCTTGGCATAAATATTATGTCGATATTGCGCTTCTTCCATCCATTTTTCTTATCGTTTGTATTTTTTCTTCCCTCGCTTGAATCACTTCTGGTTCTACCAAGACCCTATCCTTGAGTCGATCCTAGCTCAAAGGTGTCCGACAGGTTTTCCCATAGATAAACTCAATGGTGCCATCTTAATGGTACCTTGAATAATTGATGTTGTATGCCAACTCTACTAGTGGAAAGGATTATCCCCAACTTTTTCGTTGGTCCATTACATTCATATGCCACAAATCTTCCTAGAATTTGGTTTGTTATTTATGTCTACTCATCTGTCTTAGGGTGATATGTGGTACTAAATTTAATCCCAAGGCCTCTTGAAAACTAGTACAAAATCATCCTATAAAAAATGATCTTTGATCGGATAAGATCCTATTAGGCACACCATGCAATCTCACAATATTGCTAATAAAAACTCTAGCTATATCACGTGCTTGATACGTCATATGCACAGGGATAAAATGTGCACTCTTTGTCAGAGTGTCAACTACCACGAAAATCGATTTGTGCCTCCTTTCTGTCATTCACAATCCAACAATGAAGTCCATTGAAATGACCTCCCATTTCGATTCTGGAATAACATGTGGTTGTAGTAATCTTGTCGGATGTCTATGTTTAGCTTTCACTTGCTAACATTCTATACATCTCGCCACGTAGTTGATTATGTCCGCCTTCAACCCTTCCAAAAGAATAAGGATTCAAGGTCTACCCTCATCTTCGTGACTCCTAGATGAGGCATGTACACTTCTCTATGAGCTTCGTTTAAGATTAGCCTTCTCAACTTATTGTTAGGAGGTACATAATTCCAGTTATTATACCTTATTAATCGATCATTGTCCACAATAAATATCTCAAATTATTGTACCAACATGGTGTCTTGTCCGATATTTTCCTTAACCTCTTTATACCAGTCATTGTCGCGTTGTATAGTTAGAATCTTTTCATGCAGATTCATTTGAAAAGGTACCACCAAAAATATGTGTGGTCTCTGACTCAATGCATCTTCCACTCGGTTCACTGTTCCTTTTATGTAGGTAATCTCAAAATCATACTTGCTAAGAAGTTCTGACCAACTCCTTTGTTGTGCGTTCGAGTAACTTTGCGTAAAAAGTGTGGCAAACCACAATGGTTTGTTTTCAGTTCTGATTTCCATCCAATCATGTAGTCTACCCACACTCTCAGGGAATACTTAATGTCCAATAACTCCAAATCGTTCATCTCATAGTTCTCCTCATTCTTTCCTAATTTCCTAGAGATGTAAGATATCACTCGATCATCTTGCATCAAGACTCCGCCCAAGCCTTCCTTGGATGCATATGTGCATACCAAGAAGTCTTTGTCCATGTCGAGGAATTTTAGTATCAACATTGTTGTCAACATATCCTTGATCCTTTGAATGCTTCCACGCATTCCTATGTCCATACAAACTTCTTGTTTTTCTTCTGCAATTCCGTAATCGGATTTTCTATATTTGAAAAACCTTCAACGAACCATCGATAATATCTTGCTAAAATCATGAAGCTACATACTTCAGGTACATTTTTTGACGCAGACCATTCCATAATAGCCTCTACTTTCTGATCCACAAAAATGATTTTGCCAGAGAAACCATGCCCCAAATAATTAATCCTCGATTGGTAAAATGAGCATTTCAATAGTTTCCCATAATTAGTTCTCTCATAAGCACTATAGTACCAAGCGCAAATTTTCGTCATGTTCTTCCATCGTCTGAGAATATATAAAAATATCATCAATGAATACTTGAACAAACTTTTCCAAGTATTCATGGAACACCCCATTCATCAAGCTCATGAATACCCCTGGGGCATTTGTCAGTCCAAAAGGTAATATGGTAAACTTGTAATGTCCAAACTTTGTATTGAATGCGGTCTTAGGAATGCCTTCCTCCTTGATCCATAACTGGTGATACCCTTATCTCAATTCGATCTTTGAAAACATCGTCGTGCCCTTCATTTGATCGAACAAATCATCTATTCTTGGCAACGAATACTGGTTCTTAATCATTTCCTTGTTCAATTGATGATAGTCAATGCAGACGTCCATGACTCATCCTTTTTCCTTATAATCCCTAGGTTCAACAACTCCTTCAGTTGCATTTTCAACTCCTGTAACTCAGGGGTCGACATCCGATAAGGCGTTCTTTCTATCGGTTCAGTTCCAAGTTTCAAGTTGATTGTAAACTCCAATCTTTCTTCTGGGTGGCAAGCCTATTAACTCTTTAGGAAATATGTCAGCAAACTCTCATACTACCATAAGGTCTTCTAATCCTTCTGCCTTGTCTCCTTCTCTTAGCACTAATATGAAATATAACTTGCATCCCTTGTGCATTCTCTTCTGCAACACCTAGTTCTATCAAAATACTAAAATTTGGTCGGAAATTATGCTTGACATCTTGAGCAAAATGGGTTGGTGCTTGGCCTGGCGATTATTCACCGCTGCATGAATCTTGTGGGATTTTCCCCATTCTCAAATGGTAGTGTGTCCTATTGTTTTAGCCACTCTGGCCTTCTCAAAGGGACAATGTCATTGGTAATGTGGCACTCCACACGTCCAACTCCCACTCTTTTGTCCATTAATCCTGACCTCGAAGTAGAAGTTGTTTGTCTACCAGCCCAAGATCTTGGTCTATTCTATTGATAGGCCTAAACTACGACTATTGGCGGTGTTGTCGCTGATGCAGTGGTCCCCTGTAGGGAGTCCTCTATTGAGGAACCAGTCATCTTTGTGTCATGAAAAGGGTCCTCTAGACTTATATTGGTACCAATATGTCTTGTTTGGATGGTGTCTGATGTTGTTGTGCACCTGAAGTCATTAGTCCATTCAATCTTACAGGAGTCCTGCCTTGACTCCCGTGGGTCAATTCTTCCTCGGATAAGAGGCCTAATGGACTTGCATCGTGCAACATCTGAGGCATTTAGACCCTCACCTCCACATTAAAGCTGGATTTGAGGCCGAACACGAAATTTCTGACCCCTCAACTTCTCTGTTTTCATATGTGGGTCATACCAAAGTAGCTCCATAAATCCAGTCTCATAATCTGACACCAGATGACCACCCCGTCGTAAGGCATTGAACTCATTGAGTAGGTTCTCAATGAATTCCTCTGACAATTACCTCTCCCAAAATCGTTCCTTGAACCATTCCCATAACACAACTTCGACGACCATGTTTAGTTGAGGTAGGAGCATCTTCCACCAAAGAAGAGTGCTTCCCTTCAGCTGAAAGATCCTCATGTGAACCTTGATTTTGGAGGTGTATTCACAAAGTGAAAATCACATAAACATGTTCTCTAACAACACCTCGATGACTGTTCCATCCATGGCACCCAAGAAATTGGCAAACTTGACCTTCTTGAGTTCTCAATGAATGCTACCAGTATCGAATGGGGCACGCAGTGGACCCGTAGGGGGTATTGGTGCCCTGGCCTCATCTCTATCTAGATGACTAATCAAGGCCTCTGACATCCCCTAAAAGGACCTCATCAACCCAACCACATCCCCCACAATAATATGCTCATGCCCAATGACTTTTTCTCTGGAGGCGTCGCGACTCTGCCCCTAGAACTATGTCATCAATATTCACAACATCCTCTAACCATGATTACCACATGGACAATTTAAATTTTAATCAGCAATAAGTTATTAATAAAGGGTTTAATATAGTGGAAGGCATGACAATCCATAATCGCAGGGTTGAACCCGCTCTAATACCATATGTAACGAGCCCACCGTTACGACAACAAAAGTGACATAGGACAGGTAATTTTTTTTCTTTTTTTTTGCGTTAGGAATTATCCATCACAATTAATAACAACATCATTGACACATCAACTAATATATTAGTGAAACAATATTACACATTATCAATCATTCAAGACATAAAGTCGACACATCATTTCCATGAATACCTATACACATATCGATGCATTAACAAAAATAAATATCATCCCATAATCATTGCATTTATACAAATAAATAATGACACATAAATAGTATGAATCATAAAGTGCTCAATTCCTCTCATCAGGATAATCATCAAATAACACCATGATAACATGAGATAACATAACGCTAGCTTAAGGATCATAAATATAATCATAATAATGACATAAGATACTACCCTCCCAACCTACCCTACAAGGTTAAGACCTCCAGGACACATAAGAAACCCCCATGCCCAAGTTCCAATTGATTTTAACCATTTAAGGTCTTAGGGATGGCGACTGTTCTGAGGAACAAGGAGGTGTCTACATCCCACTAACAAAACAAATCCAACCAACTAGCTAAATCAACAACATCTATGATCATTAAAATCAACAATCCATCAATCCTAATCCATAATTAAACATGGCACACGAGTAATCATGCGCATAACTCATCATACATCACATTAACCCAAGGCACAAGAGAAATTATCAGTTATATTCATGGTGCAAGATTCCAATCACATAAATGCAATAATTTGTCTCATTACTTGCATTTCTTACAAAAATTTTAGTATCTAACAATCAATCATTACATCATAATTTCATTTCACACATGAAGACTACTATCTAACCCATCATTCATTACATTAAATTTTCTTCACGTAAGAAGTAAACTAAGCACATGACCATTATATCTTTATTTTATAACATGGCGCAAGGAAACTAGTCACCAAATCTGCCATATATCAATAATTCAAGATGCAAGAATAATTTATAGTAAAATTCCAGGTGCAAGAGAATAATGTAGAAGCAATGCATGCCCACTTAAATTAAGGCATGCAAGTAATTTTATTGTTAAGCACAACAACATCAATGGCGCAAGGTAAATAATCGTTAAATTTTTATGGTGCCTAAGTAACTACAAAAATCATTCAAGGAATCATATTTTATGCGCATGAGAAATTTATTATCTAGAACAACATTCCTTTCATTACATTCCATTTGCGCAAAAGTATAAGGTCCACAAAATCATTTAATTACACTATAATTTACACGTGCGATAAATCTAACTTCTAATCAATCTCATCAACAATATGTATTGCACAAGGAAATCTAAACCATAAATTCAACATACATCATATTAAGTTTAGGCACAATAGTACCATCCATTACCATCCATTTAACTCAGTGCGCAAGGATATCTCGTCCTTTCAACAATTATGCATCAACTCAATTAATGGCGGAATAGTAAACTACACACATGACTATCCACACCTAGCTATATATATCATGGCATGAGTGAACTTATGACTAGATATTTTATCCATCCACAGTATTCTTAAGGCACAACGAGACAACAATTTACAATAGCATTAAAAGAAGAGCATATAACATTTAAGGACTCTTAATATAACATCAAGGAATATAGCATTAAAGAAGATCTTGTAGCATTAAAGACATTGAATATAGCATCACTGAATTTAGCATAAAAAGAGATAATAGCATCAAAGAACTCTGAATGTAAATGTTAAATCGAAATTTACTCCATAATCATAATTCATGTAATTCAACCTTCTTATTAATTAACTAGAATTGCATTTAACTGGAGGACTCCCACCCACGCAGAGATAAAAAAAGGGGATACAGAGAGGTATCAGTCCGAATTTGTTGGGAAAAGAGGGAGAAAATGTAGGGAAATAAAGGTGAATACATGTGCTAGCCTCCCCACAGGATGAGCATGATTTTCTCAATAAAAATGCAGAGAAATATAGGTGAAGACATGTTCTAGCCTCCCCCATAGGCTGAGAATGATTTTCTCAATAAACACACAGAGAAATAAAGGTGAATACATGTGCTATCCTCCCCCATAGAGTGAGCACAATTACTCAATAAAAACACAAAGAAATAAAGGTGAATACATGTGCCAGCCTTCTCTGCAGCCTGGGCACGATTTACTCAATAAAACCATAGAGAAATAAAGGTGAATACATGTGCTATCCTCCCCCATAGGCTGAGCATAATTTTCTCAATAAAAATGAAAAGAAATAAAGGTGAAGACATTTGATAGCCTCCCCCACAGGATGAGCACGATTTACTCAATACAAAAATAGAGAAATAAAGGTGAATACATGTGTTAGCCTCCCCCATGGGCTGAGTGCAATTTATTCAATAAAAACATAAATAAATAAAGATGAAGACATGTGCTCGCCGATTTACTCAAAAAATATGCAGAGAAATAAAGGTGAAGACATGTTCTAGCTTCCCCCATAGGATGAGCATGATTTACTCCATAAAAATGAAGAGAACTAAGGGTGAATACATGTTCTATCCTCCCCCACAGGATGAGCATGATTTTCACAATAAAAACACAGAGAAATAAAGGTGAATATATGATCTACCCTTCCCCACAGGCTAAGCACGATTTTCTCAATAAAAACATAGAGAAATAAAGTCGAAGACATGTGCTAGCCTCCCCCACAAGATGAGCATGATTTTGTCAATAAAAGAACAGAGAAATAAAGGTGAAGACATGTGCTATCCTCCCCACAGGTTGGTCTTAATAAGAATTCAACAAATAAACATAGAGGAAAAACATTGAGACCAATGAAGAGAACTAAAGGTAACCACTTGGCGAAATTAAAGAATGAAATGTTGTGAAAAAAATGCAAACAATATCAGAGGCCAACTGTCAAGAATGAGGAGAAGGGAACACGGTCCAAAGAAATTAAAACACAGAGGTGTAATGAATTCTTTCCAGATCATTTCGGAGCTACAACTTTAGTTAAAAACTTAAAATGGGACAAAGAATAATCAACGTCATGATGAAGCCTAAGGCTAGGAAAATCTCTCATGGAGAATATATACAAGACAGAATTACCAAAATGACATGCTTAACTGAATCTCAGCAAAAACATTAAACCTTGAATAGATTTCCCAACAATGGGTATGCAATGAAATTACACTACAATTTTAATTGAAACTAATGAGCACAATCTCAGTTTAGAATTACTGTAACCAGCAGCGAAGAATATGAAGTTGTTGTTCCATGCTTGTGCTCCCTTCTGTCTCCTGCTTACTGACCATGAAGACATCACTGGTACCTCCCAACCAACGCTATGGATACTCTTCTTCCCCCTTATCCCCCAGAGCTGTAAAGGGGCCACACACACAAAACTAGAGAAAAATCTAGCTCCCAGCTCGCCTCGCAAGGTCAAGCTACCACTCTCTTTTCAAGATGGGTATCCCAACTCCCACAAGAAAAAAATAGTCAAAGAAATTCTGGCAGCATAAATTTACGCATTCCAGACATGATCCATTCCTCTTCTCAGCCATTACTTTTATAGAGTTCTTCTTAGTGGCCACTTTCCATTTGCACAATTAATTTGTTTTATTAAAATTTAAATAGGAAATACTCTCCCCCATACACTTGTCACCCGATCCCTTAGTTGCACCAGAAATTTATTTATTTAATTTAATTAAATGTCAATTTCCCTTACATCTCCTAAAAGTGCTCCTTAAATCCCTCCTAGTTGTCTTTTATTCCTTTATTCCCTATTTATGACTGACACCTTTTTAAATCTATGTTGAGTTAAACATGGGATTCTTCTATAGTTAACTAGACTCTAGATTCTTCTCTATTATTATACATTACTTTTTATGTTTATTTCCTTTATTATTTTAATTTCCAACCAAGCATGTCTTGCACAGAATTAGTAATTAAATCTTTAGATAAAATATTTCTCTTTTAATTCTTAACTTGATTTTTCTTCATACCCCTTTTATTAATTGATTATTCAATTTTTAGTCTTCTTACCCTATTTAGACGTAGTCTTAATTATTAACTAGGCTTGGAATTTTCAAGGGGATTTTATAATTAATAAAAATTACTCATTTAATATTTATTTTAAGGTCGACCATGTCAAAATAATTATTGTTTTCTAGGCACCTAGGTTCATTGAGTCACCTTTATTAAAATTGCGACGTGCCCTTCAAGATGCACTACATGCTCCAAGGGTGCCACTTGCCTTTATTCCCATTTTTCTTGCACGACGTGCCCTTCAAGATGCACTAGTTCTCTAAGGGTACCACTTTCCTTTGACCGATTTTGGTATTTTTCAAACCCTTGGAGTCAACACTCCATCAGGAGACCTTGTGAGAGACTATGGGCCTCTAAGGAATAAGGACCATGCCTTATTGTGCACCCCTTAGAATCTTTGTGAGAGACTGTCTCAGTCTGCCCTCATGACATCATGAATATTTCGAACTAGGTAATCATTAACCTATAATTTGAGCCACGATGGGAGCACTAGTAGGTTGTGGCAGGGCTGCTACCACACCTCTCCCTTAATACTTGGTTGTTGTGCATGGCCCCTTTACTCGTAATGTGAGTCTGATTAGCAATAAATTGTTAGCCTACATCCATCAACAAAACATGTCAACAATGCATAAAAAAAATCATAATATATCTGATCATATGTCACATATACATAAACATAAATACCCAAACCATATACAGTACACTCCCTGACTCGATCTGGAGTCCAAGGAGGTCCACCGATGCCATCGGCATCCCCAATCTATCAAGTGTCTTGCACACTAAGGAGAAACTCGTCAATAGAACCTGTCTATACATAGATAATCAAATAACATAACATCATAATCCATAAGCATCATCATCGGAATCCATAAGTGAAATAAACATCCATATACCTAACCGGATCACTTGCATGCAAGTGCTCTCAAGAATAAGTCATATCATGTGCATGCAAGAGCGAGATGTTACACCTTGCTAAATCCGAGTTGAGTTAAAATAGGAGTCTCCTTCTAGTTAGACTAGTGTCAACTAGACTCTAGATAATGCATACACATATTCTTTCATGCATTATTCCTCTCTTATCTTAAATTCCAATTTGGTATTTTTTGCACATGTGTGTATTACATTAATTCTTTAGACTTATTTCAACTTATTAATTTCTTAAATTGATTTACCTCATTCCTATTTTTTATTTAGCTAATAATTTCATTTTAGCCTCTTTACAAAACTTAGAACTAAGCTTAATTTTTTTTTTTTTTGGAAAGGATTAGACTCTTATAGGGATTTATAATTAACAAATTACCCATTATTTATTCATATCCGACGAGGTCTAAATATTTTCAAGGTTTACCATTATTCTTGAAGATTTTCTAGGCCACCTAGATTCATTGACTCAAGTTTTATTTAAGTGATATGCCCTTCAAGACGCACTTTGTGCTCCAAGGGTGCCACTCACCTTTGACTGGATTTGGTAGTTGTCTAACCCTTGGAGTCAACACTCCATTCGAGCGACCTTGTGAGAAGATTCTAGGGAATAAGGACCCCACCTTATTGCACACCCCTTATAAATCTGTGTGAGCTACTGTCTCAGTATTCCCTCATGACATAGTGGACCTCTCTAACTAGGCAATCGTTAACCTACAATTCAAGCCACAGTGGGAGTTCTAGTATGTTGTGACAAGGATGCTACCATACTTCTCCCTGAATATCTAGTATATGTGCATGGCCCCTTTACTCCTTATGTGAGCCATATTAGCAAGCATTCACCAATGTGTATTCATTAAAAAAGTAATGTCATTGATCCATATACAAGAATCATACTATACTCAATCATATGTCACATATGCATAAATGAAATACTCAAACCAATACAATCCACTCCCTGACTGAATATGGAGTACAAGGAGTTCCATTGATGTCATCGTCATCCACAATCTGTCAAGTGTCCCGCACACTCAGGGAAAACTTGTCAATAGCATATGTCAATACATATGTATCAAATAACATTAAATCACAACCATCAACATCATCATAAAAATCCATAAGCGAAACAAATAACCATGTACTATAATTGGATCACTTTCATGCAAGAGCCCTCAAAGAATAAGTCGATAACATGTGCTCGCAAGAGAGGGATGTTACATACAACCCCTCTTGTTTTAGACTTCATCCCGAAGTTGTACAATATATAAAATGCACTAATAAAAGTATCTAACAAGATCTATATGTCTAATCTATCAAATATGTAAGGAAATTGATGATGCATATCATATGTGTCCTCCTAGGTAGCCAAGTGTGGACTATAATTGTCCCAATGGACCTTGACCTGATCGATTGTTCAATGTCATAGATGTTGAATGCACTGGTCTAGAATGTGGATTGGCTCTATCGTGAGTGCGCCCTCATTCAACAGCTACAAATAACTCATGTCAATCACATGTGTAGGATCATTAACATAATGTCTCAAAATAGATACATGAAAACAATCGTGCATACGCCTCAAAGAATCAAGAAATCTTAGTCAATAGGCCATAGGTCCTTTCGTTTCCACAACTTAGAAAGGTCCCACAAACTTAGGATAGAGTTTTTCACCATTTCCAAACTTGATCAAACTTTTGTGCGGTTTCACCTGCAAGAAAACTGGGTCGCCCACTTCATAATTATGGTCAACGCGATGCACATTAGCATAAATCTTTTGTTGATCTTGAGCCTCTTTAATACTTTGTATTATTGATTGCATTTTTTCTTCCATTTATTGGATCAATTATGTTCCTACCAATACCCTATCCTCAATTCAATCCCAAATCAAAGGCATCTGATACGGTCGCCCATAAAGAAACTCAAATGGTGTCATCTTAATGGTACTTTGATAGTTGTTGTTGTATGCAAACTCTACTAGTGAAAATAATTCTTCTCAACATTTTTGTTGGTCCATTACATACATATGCAACATATCCTCCAAAGTTTGGTTCGTTCTTTATGTCTGCTCGTCTATCTCAGAGTGATATGTTGTAATAAAGTTCAGTTGTGTTCCCAATGCCTCTTGGAAACTAGTCCAAAATTGTCCTATAAACACCGATCCTCGATCATATATGATCATTTTCAGTATGCCATGTAATATCTGTTGATTAAGGTTGGTTGTCATTGATGTCAACCCTTGAAGAAAGCCAGGTAGCACAAAGGTTTGGTTAATGGACCCAAGTTTTTTTTATGTAAAGATGACTCATTATTCTCTTGTCATGGTTGATAATAAGTACAAATGGATGAACTCCAAAGTGGTCCCCTTATGGTGAAATCCCTCATCGGAAGACGCTTTGTGGATTGAGTTCTCCGAGAAGTATGGTTAGAGAACCCATGCTTATTTGTGGAATAATGAGATGAACGTTAGTGAATTTGTTAGTGAAACTATCCTCGATGGATAGTGCTTCTCATTCCATTTTTGGTAGCATGTGGAACATCACATAAATCCTCACAGTTAGAGAGTTATGGCCATGAAAAGTTGGAGAACCTAGGTTTGGGTAATAGACCCAAGTTTGTTTGATGGATAATGGTATGAGTTTTGATATATTTGAAGGTAATACTATTCTATATAGATAGTACATGTCATTCCATTTTTGGTGGTATGTGGAACATCACATAACTCCTCACATATTGAGAGCTACGGCCTTACAAAGTTGGAGGACCCTCATATGTCATCTAGAAGCCCCAAAACGTCAAAGTAGTCAAGGTGGTTTAAGAGATTTTAGAAGGTAAATAATAAAGTGAAGTGATGAGTGTAATATAATTCAAAGTGAATACAAAATAAATTATTTAAATAATAAATTTAATGGAGAAATTAGAAGTGGGTTGACCCTAAAATAAGGAAAGTGGACAAAATGACCTAGAAGATGCTTTTAAGGAAGCTACTTGGAGAGTATAAATAAGAGGCAAGGCTCTCTCATTTTAAATAACACTTGAGCATATTGAATATCTATAGGTGTATGAGGTAAAAAAAGGATACCTAAGCCTAATTTATAAGGGAATGTGAAGAAAAGAAGGTTGGAATTCAAGGAAGGATACATTTTTTTGATGATGCCTTCTAAGGTATGTTATATGCAGGTCATCTCACCATTTTCGCACTAACGTTTTTTCTAGAATGATTCAGACCGTAAAATTTCTATTCCATTGAGGAAACATATCCAAGTATCTGTGGTAAAATATTCCTCTTGTGGGTCGTTCTATTTTTGGAGTTACACTCCGTGGAAAATAGGGTTTGTGGCTAGTCCTGAAACTAGTCTAAAACGGGCATTTCGGGTAAAAATGTCATAACTTATTCATAACAGATCCAAATTCAGTAATACAAAATGTGTTGGTTATAGTAAAGTCTGTAGTATATTTTGTAACATTTTCATATTGATTCAACAACTATTCCGAGTGGGGCATGATATACAAGGTCGCTCTCTAGAATAAGACAAAATTCAACAAGGTATGCCATTTTTGCTATAACTCCTTTTCCGAGAGGTTCCAATTAGTGACACCTGGAGTAATTTCATAAAACAAACTGAATAGCAGTTTATATCAGTTTCAAATCTTTATTCATTACAGGTACAATGTTATGATTATTTCAAGTTAGGGTCGCCAACTAATCCAAAACTAGTCATGCGGGACTAAAGAAAAGTTTGATGAAAATGGTAGTCTCTTGTTGTTAAAGTTAAGGAATGTTTGCAGGTATGTGATCATATACACTAGGTCTATTATAGAGTTACAAATAATATTTGTATGATGAAATTGTTGAGGTCTTTTGGTTAAGGTACATGTTGGGTGCATGGTTGAGATAAGTAGTTGATGAGTTGGCACATGCATGAGGTGTATAGTTGATTATGTTGGTACATATTGATGAGTAGTTGAAACATGATTGGTACATACTTGATACATGTTTGGATGCACTTTTTTATGGTACAGGTTGATTACAGGTTGGTGCATGGTTGATGCACTTGTTTATGGTACATGTTGATTACAGGTTGAGGTACAGGTTGATGCATGGTTGATGCATGGTTCATGTTTATTGGCACAGGTTTATAGCGGTATATCTCACAGTACTAATTTGACAGTGGTTCCATCATTCTACTTCTACTTCAGGGCGGTTGGAAGGGGCAAGGACAGGTGGTTGTAGCCACCTTCCGGTTGTAGCCGGAGAACATAGCAGGTTGTAGCGTCCTTCTGGTTGTAGCTAGAGAATTGGAAAGTTGGAGCTTCCCTTAGGTTGTAGCCTAAGAAACTAGGGGGTTGGAGCCTCCTTCCAGTTGCAGCTGGAAAACAAAGGAAGTTGGTTCTTCCAATGAATGTAATTCTTCAAGACATATAAGAAAAAACATTTTGTGTTTTTCTCCCGCTTTGGGTTTCCACGTAAAAAACTGGTGTACTGTGTATGTGTATGATTGTTCATTTGTTAATTTCTCATTATTGGATGATAATTATACATTGATATAACACTTGGATTATTTGGTTAAAAATGATTATAATTTCTCTATTACTGATTCACCCCCCCCTCTTAGTAATCCAACAATTGGTATCAGAGTTGGTTCCTTCAAAAATCAGTTTAACCATTGAAAGGTATATCATGGAGAGAAACAACTTGTATAAAAATGGAATACCACAGTTTGATGGACAAAAGTATGCTTTTTGGAGCATAAGGATGAAGATATATATAAAGACATAATGATTTGAAATTTGGCAATTAATTGTAGATGTATACACAACACCAACAGTGCCACCAACAAATGACAAAGAAGTGAAATTCATTCAGAATAATTCCAAGTCCACAAATGCACTTTTGAATGGCCTTAGTGAAACGATATTCACCAAAGTTGCACATTGTAAATCCGCTAAAGAGATTTGGGACAAGCTTCGAAATATTTATGAAGGAGATTCAAAAGTCAAAGAAACAAAGCTTCAAACTTACAGAGGTTAGTTCGAACAACTAAATATGAAGGAAGATGAGAATATTGTAGCCTACTTCTTACGATTCAATGAAACAGTGAATGCAATCATAGGATTGGGAGAAGAAATCAAAGAATCTATAATTGTTCAAAAGGTACTAAGATCTCTTCCTATGAGATTTGACCCTAAGATATCAACACTAGAAGAAAGATTAGATCTAATCTCAATAAGCATGGATGAACTGCATGGAATCTTCACAGCATATGAAATGAGAATTGAACAAGAAAATCTAGATGTAAAAGAAAAATCCTTCAAAGCATCTGAAAGATCAAAGAAAAAAGAAAAGCAACAAGAAGAACATAGCAACAATAGTGACGTCTCAGAAGATGATGAAGAAGTGGCCAACTTCATCAAAATACTGAACAAGGGAACTGATGGTAGGTATAGAGGTAATATTCCTTTAATTTGTTTTAATTGTGATGACATTGGTCATTTTTCTAACAAATGTCCTCATAATAAAAAGATAAATGATGAAGGTTACTCAAAAGGAAAACAAATGTATAAAGGTAAAAGAACTACAAAGAAATTTTTCAAGAAAATCTTATGCACCAAAGAAGACATCTCATCATCAGATGAAGATAAAGTCAGTGATAGTGAGACAAGAAGAGTTCTATTCATGGAAATAGAAGACTCTAATAAAGAAGACTCTGAGGAAGAATATGAAGAAGTCGAAGAAGAAATTGAAGAGGCAGAAGTTGACCTCCGAGAAGAATTGATGTGTGCCATAGAAGTTATCAGAAGAGAAAAGAAGAAAAACAAGAAACTACAAGTGGAACTAGACAAGAAAGAAGATACTCAAGAACTAGAACAAATGATCACAAATTTGAAGGTTCAAATAGAAGAAGATAAAAGAATTGAAGAAGGACTCAAAGAACAACTAGAAGAAAAGGAAAGGAACATTGGAAATTTGGAAGCAGAGATTGTCACATTACGAAAGGATATTCAAAAGAAAAATATGCAGAATAGCTCAAAAGTTTTGGATGACATTATCATTAGTCAAAAATCTCATCTTGACAAGTCCGGACTTGGATACAATCAGATAGAAAATGGATCAAGCTCCAAAACAACGGAGCAAGAAACATATCCAAAAAGCTATGCAGAAACAATCAAAGGGTATAGGAAGATATACAAGGAAGATTGCAGGGACACTCGTCCACTAAGAAGATTCAGATTTCATAATCAACAACAGACAGATAGGCCTCAAGAAGAAGAAGGATTCGTAAGAGCACCCCCTTTCAGAAGATCTTCAACTCCTAGGTATCAAACTATATTTTTTGGTTTATGTTATGCATGTAATAATTTTGGACATAAAGATGTGAATTGCAGAGTTAACAACAGGAACATAAAAACCTTTGAAAGTCATACACAAAAGGGTTATCCAAGAAAACCTAGTGAAACATAGAGAAGAAGTTACAACATGTTTGAATCTTTGAGCATTGAAGTGGAATGTTACAAATGTAAAAACTTCAGACACATGGACAAAGATTGCATAATGAAAGTCCCTCCTAGAGAACCACAACAAAATAATAACAATCATAGACAAGAACCTCAGAAAAGGACATGGATAAGAAAGCAGAATCAATATAGCAATGAAGAATGCACACTCACTCTACAAGATAAGCAGAAGATACGTGGTTGGTATGTTGACAGTGGTTATTCAAAACACATGACAGGGGATAGAGATAGGTTTCTTACATTAATAAAGAAAAGAGATGGACCAGTCTCCTTCGGAAATGATGATTCAACTAAAATCATTGGAAAACACATAGTCAGAATTGGGAACAAGAACACAAAGGCAAAAAATGTTCTACTAGTAGAAGATATGAAACATAATCTTCTAGGTGTGATTCAAATGTGTGACCAAGGTCATAAAGTTACTTTTGATTCGCAAAAGTATGAGATAAGAAAAGAAGGTTCAAGAAAATTGATTGCTACAGTTGCAATAACTTCGAGCAACATATATGTGTTAAATGAAATTGGAAATGAAAAGTGTTGTCTAGGAAAGGAAGATGAAAGTTGGCTATGGCACAGAAGAATGGGTCACATACATTTTTATAACCTTGTCAAAGTCAACTAAAGAGAAGTAGTCAGAGAAATTCCCCAGATCACGAAACCAACCAACACTTTATGAAAGCAAACAAAGACCAGGTTCAAATCAAAGGAATATTCAATGACAAGACCACTGGAAATTGTGCACACTGATCTAGTTGGGCCAACTACAACAAAGGGTTTAAAAGGTGAGAAATACTTTATGTTATTAGTTGATTATTATACAAGAATGACTACAGTTTTCTTTCTCAAGAATAATTTAGAAGCTTTTAAAAACTTTAAGATCTACAAGGAAATGTTTGAAAATGAAATGGATTCAAAAATCAAATGCTTGAGATCTAATAATAGAGGAGAGTTCACTTAAAAGGAATTTATGGAATACTGCAGTATTCATGGAATAAAAAGGCAATTCTTCGTTGCTAGGACACCTCAACAGAATGGAGTTGTTGAAAGAAAGAACAAGACAATACAAGAAATGGCTCGAACGATGTTAATGGATTCCAAATTGACAGATATATTTTGGACATAGGCAATGCATACATCAATTCACATTAAAAACAGAGTAATTCTCAGAAAAAACACTAACAAAACTCCCTATGAGCTATGGAAAGGAACACCAACAAATGTGAATCACTTTAGAGTTTTTGGAAGCAAATGCTACATCAAAAGAGAAGATAGAAGAATGGGAAAGTTTGACTCTCGTGTGGACAAAGGAGTACTTGTTGGTTACTCAAGTACAATGAAATCATACAAGTATTACAAAGTTGTGGAAAGTATCAACGTAACAATTGATGAAACAGGCAGACCAGAATCAAAGGAAAAAGAAAATGAATGAATGTAATAGCCTTTCGAAGAAGAAGCAGAAGATGAAAAAGAAGTAGAAGAGGAAGATGAAGAGAATCCGACAGAAACATAAGAGCAAGTTCAGCATGTGTCTCCAAATACACCTAGAAGATGAGTACAAAAGAATCATCCTTCAGATCAAATTATCGGAAACAAGGATGTAGGATTTGAAACTAGAAGAAGAATCTATTCACTAGAACAAACACACCTAGCACTCTTATCTACAATTGAACCAAACTGTTTTGAAGAAGTGCGCAAGGATGAATTTTGGAATAAGGCCATTGATGAAGAATTGGATCAAATAGAGAAAAATGACACTTGGGAATTGGTTCGAAGACCAAAGGATAAGAATGTGATCGACACAAAGTGGGTATACAAGAATAAATTGAACGAATATGGACAGGTTACAAGGAACAAAGCTAGATTGGTATGTAAAGGATATGCATAGGTTGAAGTAATCGACTTTGAAGAGACATTTTCCCCAGTTGCCAAAATGGAAGCAATCTGATTGCTTTTATCTTATACATGCTCCAAAAATATTAAAGTGTATCATATGGATATAAAATCATCTTTTCTGAATGGGGAACTTTAATATGAAGTATACATTGAACAACTAGAAGGATTTCAGCTGTCAGAGAATGCAGACTATGTGTGCAAATTAAAGAAGGCCTTGTATGGTGTAAAACAGGCTCCTAGAGCATGGTACTCTAGACTGGATAAATATCTACAGCAGGCAGGGTTCAGAAAAGGAATTGCAGACAACAACCTCTACATCAAGGTAAGTCAAGGTAATATTTTATTAATTGAAGTTTATGTTGATGATATTATTTTTGGTAGTGATGATGACAGGTTAAGCCAGAAATTTGCAAAGGATATGTAGAATGAATTTGAAATGTCAATACTTGGAGAACTATCCTTCTTTTTGGGACTTCAGATACGTCAAAGCAACCAAGGAATTTTTATTTCTCAAACCAAGTATATCAAAAAAATGCTAAAGAGGTTTGGAATGGAAGATTGCAAACCAGTTATCACTCCCATGAAAACCAGTTGCAAGTTGAGCAAAGATGATGATTCAAAGTCTAAATATCAGAGGAAATATAGGTCAATGATTGGGAAACTACTATATGTGACAGCATCTAGACCATATGTAATGCAGGAAGTTGGAAAGGTGGCACGATTTCAAGAAGCACCAAAAGAATCACATGTATTAGCAGTGAAGAGGATTTTCAGATATCGCAAAGTAACAAATGAGTTTGGATTATGGTATCCAAAATGAAAGGATCTATCACTTATTTCCTACACAGATGCAGATTGGGTAGGTTGTATTGATGGCTGATGAAGCACCAATGGAGCAACGTTCTACTTGGGTGAGTGTTTAGTATCATGGCTAAGAAAGAAAAAATCATGAATATATTTATCTACAGTCGAGGCAGAGTATATTGTAGCAACATCATGTTGTACACAGGTTATTTGGATGAAACAAACTCTGACAGATATACAGGTTGAGTATGATGAGCCCATTCCAATCTATTGTGATAATACAAGCACCATCAGTATCTCAAAGAACCGAGTGATGCACTCCAAGATGAAGCACATGCCAATCAAGTACCACTTTCTACGGGAGCAGGTTGTAGAAAATAACATTAGAGTTGAGTATGTGGGCACAAAAGAACAAGTGGTAGACATCTTTACAAAACCACTTCCACGGGAAGCCTTTGATTATCTTCACTAGAGACTCTGAGTTATTTCTACTCCAAAATGAATGACTTTGAATGTTGATATTATATGTCTTAGATATACACGAGGAAGCACCATAAAGAGGACAATTCAGCCAAGGGGAGCAGCCCCGGATGGAAATATACCTTTTCCATTGATGACAAAGGGGGAGAGATTCATCAGATGCAGAGGACAAAGACATGGTTCCAGGGGGAGCAATGGTCATAGAGATGTAGAGGACATAGGCATGTTTCCAGGGGGAGCATGAGTGATATGACTTCAGTATTGCATGACATAATTTTAGTTTTGCATCAGAGTGTTTCCATCAATGCCAAAGGGGGAGATTGTTGATTAAGGTTGGTTGTCATTGATGTCAACCCTTGAAGAAAGACCGATAGCACAAAGGTTTGGGTAATGGACCCAAGTTTGTTTGATGTAAATATGACTCATTATTTTCTTGTCATGGTTGATACTAAGTACAAATGGATGAACTCCAAAGTGGTCCGCTTATGGTGAAATCCCTCATGGGAAGACACTTTGCGGATTGAGTTATCCTAGAAGTATGGTTAGAGAACCCATGCTTATTTGTGGAATAATGAGATGAAGGTCAGTGAATTTTTCATTGAACCTATCCTATATGGATAGTTCTTTTCATGCCATTTTCAGTGGTATGTGGAACATCAAATAAATCCTCACAGTTAAAGATTTATGGCCATGAGAAGTTGGATAACCCAGGTTTGGGTAATGTACCCAAGTTTGTTTGATGGATAATGGTATGAGTTTTGATATATTTCCAGTTAATATTGTTCTATATGGATAGTACATGTCATTCCATTTCTGGTGGTATGTGTAACATCACATAACTCGTCACGGTTTGANGAAATTAGAAGTGGGTTAACCCTAAAATAAGGAAAGTGGGCAAAGTGACCTAGAAGATGTTTTTAAGGAAGCTACTTGGAGAGTATAAATAAGAGGCAAAGCTCTCTCATTTTCAATAACACTTGAGAATATTGAATATCTATAGGTGTTTGAGGTAACCACAGGACATCTAAGATGAATTTCTGAGGGAAGGTGAAGAAAAGAAGGATGGAATTCTAGGAAGGATAAATTCTTTTGATGATGCTTTCTAAGGTATGTTATATGCAGGTCATCTGACCATTTTCGTAATAACTTTTTTTCTAGAAAGATTCAGACCATGAAATTTATATTCCATTGAGGAAACATATCCAAGTATCTGTGGTAAAACAATCAGCTTGTGGGTCATTGTATTTTTGGAGTTACACTTCGTGGAAAATAGGGTTTGTGGCTAGTCCTGAAACTAGTCTAAAATAGGTGTTTCGGGTAAAAACGTCATAACGTCTTCATAACAGATCCAAATTTAGTAAGACCAAATGTTTTGGTTAGAGTACAGTATTTAGTATGTTTTGTAACATTTTCATATCAATTCAACAAATATTTCGTGTGGGGCACGCTCT
The DNA here is from genome assembly GCA_032191745.1 of Picea mariana. Classification (NCBI taxonomy): domain Eukaryota; kingdom Viridiplantae; phylum Streptophyta; class Pinopsida; order Pinales; family Pinaceae; genus Picea; species Picea mariana. The sequence goes on along the minus strand of JASDQU010010350.1, from coordinate 80,831 downwards.
ACAAGGTCACTCTCTAGAATAAGGAAGAATTCAGAAAGGTATGCCATTTTTGCTATAACTCCGTTTTTGAGAGGTTCCAAGTAGTGAAACATGGAGGAATTGTATAAAAAAAAGTGAAGAACATTGTGTATCAGTTTCATATATTTATTCCTTACATGTACAAAGTTATGATTATTTCAAGTTAGGGTTGTTGACTAATCCAAAACTAGTCATGTGAGACTATAGAAAAGTTTGATGAAAATGCTAGTCTCTTGTTGTTAATTAAGGAAGGTTTGCAGGTATGTGATCATATACACCAGGTCTATTACAGAGTTACAAATCATATTTTGATGATGAAATTGATGAGGGATTTTGGTTAAACTACATGTTGGGTACATGGTTGAGACAAGTAGTTGATGAGTTGGAACATACATGAGGTGTATAGTTTTCTCCCACTTTGGGCTTCCACGTAAAACACTTGTAACATCCCCAACCACCCAGGTCATGCCACGCTACACCAGAGAAATATTTTATTCTCTTTGCAGAACATACTATAACATACCCAACATCTAACTGAGCTATGCCGCATACATTTTTTGAACTGCATGCAATTAAAATATATAAACACAAAATTGTTGTGGTATCATTATATAAATAATGTAAACATACCAATACATATGTAAATACACGGATTCACACTGAAATAAAAATAAACATATACATGCAGCATATACAACAATACCCATAAAAATAAACATGTAAATAATAATGCAATATGTAAATTTATCACATAGTTGACACTTATCTTGGTAAGAATATCACCAACTACGTGCATAACTTCCACGAACCTCCCAGCCTTATACCACATTGTTTATCACTCTCAATAGTGAGTCACCCCCGAGCTGGGAGTAAACTCCACCTGGGTAAAGGGTTCCTAACCAGGATAATGACTCATGGAAAATAGGAAAGACTCTGTCACAGGTGCCTACTCAAACTAACAAACTATAGTCTCTCATTCCCCACATGCCTATCCCACCCCAGGAAGTGTCCCCCTTCTCTACTCAATAGTACTTTGGTTTCCCCACTTCCCTTCCAGGGCTTCAACAATAGGCTAGATAGGAAGTCTCAGATCCCTGTAGCTACAACTTGGCACCTTTAGGAAATCAATTCCTAGCAATTCTCTCACCTAGAGAGCAATTGCTCATGGGCCTGACAACCCACCTCTTCAGTAAATCTCCCAAACTAACCAGCTACACAAACATATATGGCCATAGATACAAGCTCAGGTACAATGACAGAAAGTATGGAGGATAATTGACTACGTGAGTGAAAATGGTCATAGCATCATGGCTGAGTGATGGAAGGAATGAACAGTTTGAATGATTGAAAATATCATGGAAAATATCATGCGAAAGATCATGGGAAATGAACTAAGTCCCCACAATATGTATGCATGTCCCCAACTTGACACTTGTCATGTTGGGAGCTACTTTGGCCCACTTGTCCCCAACTTTAGAACATAGGATAAAATAATTATCCATACTTTATGATTTAAGAAATATTAGTATAATATTCCTTTTTGGCTTAAGCTCCCTAGCTTAGCCCTTTTCCTTAACTTTTAGGCCTCACCCTTTCCCTAACTAGTGGAGTTTAGTCCCCGATCTATTTTATCGTGGTCGTTTTGCACGCAATGATGTATTTTATATTAATTATGAGACATATAAAAAATAGGCGCACTGGCCTTTAACATATAGGCTCTCTGGCCTAATCAAAACATAAGCATCATAGCTTATAATAACTGTATCACCGTCCTGTAAAACGTAGCATATACACAAAATATTGTTGGCCTCACAATCACGCGCACTTAAGATGTTGCGCACGGTATCTTGGAATTTGATCACTTCATCATTTCACTGCGCAGTACATGCGTGCGCTATGCCATGAAAGGTCCATGCCAAAAAGATATAAAAAAACTCTCCAGCTTAAGTACATTATTACATTTACAGTTGGGGTTTGACCTAGGGATATTACAATCCCCTCCCCTTATTTATGCACTGTCCTCAGTGCATTATATACCATGTACCATTCAAATTCTTAAAATATCCAATCTTTAGCTAATAGAATCTCATTATCCATCTGGTTATCTACTTTCCAGCACCAATTCTCATACTCATATTGCAACTGGAAGTCAATTGCTCTATTCCATAGAGCTGCATTAGGAAATAAATCAACTCATTTTTCCTTATTCCATGATTCAATTAAACTTCATTGAAGCAATAACTGGTTGTAGATCCATGACGTTCCACCAGCCTTAGATCTCACTGTTGATAAAATCTTAGCAGCGTACCACTCCCGAGCATGGCTATGACTCCATCAAGGTAATGGCTTCCCAAGATAACCATGACCCACAATCAACATATGCATAGTCTAGGTCAAGGTACCAAACCTCAACAACACTCCAACCAGTGTTCTCTCTTCCCCACATGCTTGTACAACCCAAGGTAGTATGCACCTTCACTATCCAACAGTTCATCAACTGCTCAACTTCCCTTCCAGGGCTCCAGTACAGGACGAACAGGAAGTCTCAGAGAACCGTGGCTCTAGGAGTTCCCACTTTAATCATTATCATCTCATCTGCATCATACAGATGCAATTATCATGAGAGAGAATTATAAAAATTCCATTTTAGAAATCAAATTAATTTCATAAGGAATTCGACTTTTCCCAAAATATGAAATTCAATTTCATAATTTTTCATCTTTATTGGAATAATAGAATGTAGTTTTCCTTATGGCTTTTAGCAAGCACCATGCTAAATACCATTTTTCCTGCAATGATTATATATTGCATACAACCAATAGTTTGTCAGTTTTTTCTGTACATCATAATCCAACATGTACAACACCTTATGCAATTATCTTGTAATTGCCTGCACCTAGCAATTCAATCACAATTACCAAACAATTTAACCAAATAGAATGACTCATCATTCCATACATATACATGTTCATAATTAATAACAGTAAGTTCATTTCTTCCATTTTTCTAAACAAGAACTTTTATGTAGTCACTATTCCCATGACTCCCTGACTTGCATCTTTTCAATTGTAATGTTTAATAGTTCCTGAAATGTTCTCAACTTCATGAGTTAACAACATTTCAGCCATTAGTATAATTATTTCCATGCAAAAACATATATAAATGCACTCACAAAATGCATTCAGCAAAATGCATTTAAGTATACAATTCCATCATGTATGAGTGCAACTCTGCCACTTACCAGGCATGAGTGCAACTCTCAATGCCTATTTATTCATTGCACCCTTGCATTGATTTTCATAATGAGCTTTATCTAAGTCATGCATCTCACCATCCATAAATTGGAAATCTGACCAATGTCTTGACACATCTCCACAAACTTCCCATTTCCTTCACAATTACTTAGATGCCTTCCTTTTCGACCTGAACACTACACCAAGAATACAATTTTGTAGTGTTTATTAGTGTTAGCAAAAAGGTTGCAGTCCAAGTTTTATTTAAAGTAGGAAGCTCATTGGGTAATTTTGTGGCACATAACCTTTCTATAACCATACCTTGCCATATCCAACCATGTCCTAGTCTCATACATGACTAGCTTTCTTAGCATCATTCCTATAACAAGTTATTATCTTTTATTTTCTCTGGTTATTGCCTCATAACCAAATTAACATGACATGCTACTATGTCAGTGTGTGCATTCAAAAGATAAAAGATTTGATAAATATAACAAGCCTCTAGCCTTTACCACACTTAGTGGTAATTTAATCATGTCAATGCACTTAAACAATACCATAAAATGTATTATAAACTTCAATTTGGGGAAATCCTTACCTGAATTTCCCTTTGACAATTATGCAATATAATTTCAAAAGAGAAATACTTACCTGGAAGGATGGCATTAAACAATTTTAATGCTACCTGATTAGTTGATGACAATAGAAGCACTTATGCTTCTTTATCAACCTTATAATTCAACATTCCAAATTCTTTTTTCTTCCTTCCATGTGTAGCAACATTATCAACAACACTTGCAAACATGCAAGCATTCTCACTTTATGGTTGTCCCAACTAGCAATAAAATACTTACTACTACACAAATTACAACAACTTTTTTCTCCCTGAATCATGTTTCCTTGTTTATCCCAGAAGTCTTCCATTCTTCTGGATTACTGAATCTTCATGTGCTCTTCATTGTAACCACTGTGCATGATTAATTATGATTTGAGGACATGCTAGCCAAATAACTCTTGGATACCTTTTCTTTTCCATCCAAATACTAAACTGATATTAAACTTCAACTTTTTTTTTATTTCTTGGATCTATCTATCCCAACTCATACTTGGATGAATTATAATTTCAATCATGTTGTCTTATAGACTATGGATCTTCAACATCCATTTATTTTTCAGAATGAACTATTCTAGCTCTTCCTTGACTGAATAATTTAGTATTGGAGTTTTCTTGCATTCTTCTCCACTCCTTGCCAACTAGCCTCAAACTTGGCTTGCATAGCCAATCTCTTATCATATTATAGGGATGCACATATGCCTCCTTCTCTAGCTGCAGAGAATTAATTAAAAACACTTAATGTTGCTTTTAATTTACCAACATAATTTCAAGTGATACTTCCACCCCCTAGAAATGTCACTCATGGATCTATGTCACTTGAGATGGATTCTTCTCAGGCACCATCTCTTTTACATTCAAAACCATGCATAGAACCATTTTCTTCTTCATGGTTCTTTACTGACTCTCTACAGAGATTCATTTCACTTTTAATTCTTTCTTGGCTTTGACATCTCCATGCTATTGTGGAAATATCTTCAATGCCTTTGGAATGCATCAATAATCTCTACTAGTATTCTTGTTTTCCCTCTTAGAGTGTTTTTCATGCATTCCCATTTGCTTGATATCTACCCCATGATTTATTCTTCCATTATTCTAGGATGTTCATGGACTTGTAACTACATATTATGTTGATATTAATTTTTAGTATTTCACTATTATTTGGATTCCTCTGATCCAACTCCTACATGACCCAATTCTATTTCTAGTCATGTTTTCTGAGTAACCTTGGACAGTTAACACCAACTTCCTTCTTGAGGTACTTGATTTATCCCTTCCTTAACTGATCATAGAAACACTTAGATTTTCTTGCTAGCTATTACTTTCCCCTGTCTTGACCAATCTGATTTCAACCTACCTTGCAAAATCCACTTCTATCATGCCATATTGATGCCCTTCATACCAAGCTTCCACTGCGCACTTTGATAACCATAAGGGAAGCATTAATCTATAATTTCATAGCTAATCCCTGGATATGATGCACTTCGTATCCATATGTGCATTAAGCCTCTTCCTTTATTTGATTACTATCATCGTGATAGTCACTTCCTTTTATAATAGATCTGACTTCAATGCATTGCTTAACTTGTATATTGGTTTCTTTGGGTGTGTTCACTAATTCATTCAGTACATGATCTACTCCTCTGCCCAGATTCCATTGAATACTTGACTAACATGAGAGGACTTCCTGTAGTGGCTTCCAAAGACTTTATGGCTACTCCAAGATTCATACCTTAACCTTTTGTAGTCTTGGCTTTTGATCATATTATGAAATATTTTATCATAGCACTCTTTCCCTGGGTACCTCTGCTTAATTTTAACTAAACTCAACCTTCTCACCTATTAAGAACTTAAAAAATTTTAACTATGAAAAAAAAAATGTGCAACCAACAAAACTTTGTCAGGTTAACTGACTCAACAATTCACATGAAAATATATGAACCATTCTAGTTCAATAATATATCATAACCATTCTTTTGATTTCCTGGAAAACTGAATTCCCAAATCAATTTTTTGGGTGGAAATTTATATTCCACTATCCAAGAACTTTCCAACGCCTACTCCCATGCTCAATTCCGAGTCCTGAGCAGAAAGTTATGGCTATTTGAAATTTTCCCATTAATTTTTCTGTTCATTTTTCAACTTGGCGCTCTTAAGGCCCTAAAAAAGCTCTTAAGGCCCTCAAAAATGCACTGTAAAAAAGATGACATTCAAATGATTTAAAACGTCGCAAAAAATTGCTAGTTTTATGTTGTTATTCACCTTCCAAACAACTTCGTGCACACAAATTTCAACCTGTACACCCATATTTACCATGCATAGCAACATCACAAGGTAAATCATGCTCCACGCACTTTAAAACCATTGTGTATCACTTCTTTGTCGTGCCAATAACTTGCATGCACTACTTTTATGTTGCGCGCCAATATCCATCGTGCGTAGTTTTTGTACCGCGCATTGATATTCCGCACGCATTTCACTCTACATGCTACTCCATGCCACAGTTTAGTACGCCCCACCGCACACCAACACAACTCCTCTTCACTCTGCCAATGTTGCACACACCACGCGCGTTATTATTATGTGTGTACACACCGTGCACACCATTTTATGCGTATGTTCACCATGTGACAACACTTTTCCACGCAACGCAAAAAATTTAGTGTGCGCAACCGTGCACCAACACTTTTCCGCGCGGCACCAAATTTAGCGTGCACACCCGCACACTAAAGTTTTTCCATGCGCCACCAAAAAATTAGCACATGCACCATCACGCGAATATCTTGTCGCATGGTGCCAAATTTTACCTATCACAAGCTTTTCACTGCACATCATGCATTTTTAGTGCACCCACCTGTGCACATTCATTTTATGCGCATCACTTCCTCGTGAACTCCGTTGCATAAATTGGGGATTTTGCTTAACTTTTTCCCCAATTTACCATCGACATTCTGCAACCATGAAATTTGTTCAATTTCACCCCGATAACACCAATTCAACCTCTGCAACAACAAATCGTTGTGGGTTGACATTTCTCGAATGGATTTTTCCCAAGCTCAATTCAAGAATTGAGAATTTTAATTATAAAACTCGTTCCAACAATCATGGCTTCACTATAAATTCAAATTCAACCAATTCCGGGTCCGAATTTTCTAGAACAGATATTAAACCAGTAATATCTCACCACTTGGCCGAATTTCTCAATTTTCTCATGAATTTTAACAACAGAATTTGGGGCTTTTTTTTTCCCCAATTCCACACAATTGTTGTTACTTTTTACCATGGACGCTTGACAACTTGAAATTTGTCCACTTCAAAATAAATCCTCTCTGACATTTCGCTTCAACTCAAATTTCTCGGCCCATCCAGGCTCAGTGTTGAAAACTGAAGCTCTGATACCATGTTGTAACATCCCCGACCATCCACAGGCTGGGCAATGCCACTACTTAGATGCTTTACTTAGCTCTGATATGATTTTGTAACATCCCCGACCACCCTGGTCGGTCCAGGCTACACCAAAGAACTCTTTTATTCTCTCTGGGGAACATACTGTAACATACCCAACATCTAACTGAGCTATGCCACATACATTTTTCGAACTGTATGCAATTAAAATATATACACATAGAAATCTTGTGGAAGAATTATATATAAAACTTAAACATACCAATACATATGTAAATACACAAATTCACACTGAAATAACAATAAACATATACATGCATCATATACAACAATACCCATAAAAATAAACACGGAAATAATAATGCAGCATGTAAATTTATCACACAGTTGACACTTATCTTGGTAAGAATATCACCAACTACGTGCAGACCTTCCAAGAACCTCCCAGCCTTAGACCACATTGTTCATCACTCTCAATAGTGAGTCACCCCCAAGCTGGAACTAAACTCCACCTGGGTAAAGGGTTCCTAACCAGGCTAATGACTTATGGAAAATAGGAAAGACTCTATCACATGTTCCTACTCAAACTAACAACATACAGTCTCTCATTCCCCACATTCCTATCCCACCCCAGGAAGTGTGCCCCTTCTCTACTCAACAGTATTTTGTCTACCCCACTTCCCTTCCAGGGCTTCAACAACAGGTCAAATAGGAAATCTCAGAGCCCTGTAGCTATAGCTTGGCACCTTCAGGAAATCAATTCCCAACAATTCTCTCACCCAGAGAGAAATTAATCATGGGCTTGACAACCCACCTCTTCATTATCCCATGGGCCTGACAACCCACCTCTTCAATATCCCACAGGCCTGACAACCTGCCTCTTCAGTCCATCTCCCAAGCTAACCATCTACACAAACAGATATGGCCATAGATACAAGCTCAGGTACAGTGACAGAAAGTATGGAGGATAACTGACTGCGTGAGTGAAAATGGTCATAGCATCATGGCTGAATGATGGAAGGAATGAATGGTTTGAATGATGGGAAAGATCATGGAAAAGATCATCGAAAATGAACTAAGTCCCCACAATATGTATGCATGTCCCCAACTTGACACTTGTCATGTTGGGAGATACTTTGGCCCACTTGTCCCCAACTTTAGAACTTAGGATAAAATAATTAACCATAATTTATGATTTAATAAATATTAATATAATATTCCTTTTTGGCTTAAGCTCCCTAGCTTATCCCTTTTCCTTAACTTTTAGGCCTGACCCTTTCCCTAAATAGTGGATTTTAGTCCCCCATCCCTTTTATATTGGTCAGTTTGTGTGCAACGATGTATTTTATATTAATTATGAGACGTATACAAAATAGGCACACTGGCCTTTAACATCTAGGCTCTCTGACATAATCAAAACATGAGCATCCTAGCTTATAATAATTGGCTCACTAGCCTATAAAGCGTATCATATACACAAAAGATTGTTGGCCTCACAATCATGCGCACTTAAGATGCTGCACGCGATATCCTGGAATGTGCACACTTCATCATTTCACTACGCAGTACATGCATGTGCTATGCCATGAAAGGTGCATGCCAAAAAGATATAAAACAACTCTCCAACTTAAGTACATTATTACATTTACAGTTGGGGTTCGATCTAGGAATATTACAACATTGGTGTACTGTGTATGTGTATGATTGTTCATTTGTTCATTGCTCATTATTGGATGATAATTCTACATTGATATAACACTTGGATTATTTGGTTAAAAAGGATTATAATTGCTCTATTACTGATTCACCCCCCCGGCTCAGTAATCCAACAATATCACAATCTCGTTGAAAACAAATCTATCTATGTCTGGCGCTTGATATGTCATACATACAGGAATAAAGTGTGCACTCTTTGTCAAAGTTTCAACTACCATGAAAATCAAGTCGTGTCTCCTTGTCATTAGTGGAAATCCAACTATAAAGTCCATTGAAATGACCTTGCATTTTGATTTCGTGATAGCGTGTGGTTGTAGTAATCTTTCTGGATGTCTATGTTCATATTTCACTTGCTGACATTCCATACATCTCTCCATGTAGCTAACTATGTCTTCATTCATTCCTTTCCAAAAGAATAAATGCTTAAGGTCTGCCCTCATCTTCATGACTCCTAGATGAGCCATGTACACTTCTCGGTGCACTTCAATCAGGATCAAAATTCTTAATTTGTCATTAGGCGGTATGTAAATTATGTTGTTATACCTCAACAATCCGTCATTTTCCAATGTTTAACCTTCAAACTTTGGTACCATCATGGTGTCTTGTTCGATATTTTCCTTAACCTATTTATACTATTCATCATCGAACTGTATAGTTAGAATCTTTTCTCGAATATTCATCTGAAGAGGTATCACCAAGAATATGCATGGTCTCCAACTCAATGCATCTTCCACTCTATTCATCGTTCCTTTAATGTAAGTAATCTCAAAATCGCATTCTCTAAGTAATTCTGACCAATGCCTTTGTCGCACATTCAAGTCACTCTGCGTAAATATGTGCTGCAATCCACAGTGATCTATCTTTAGTTCAAATTCTTCGTCCGAGCAGATAGTGTCTCCAAACTGTCAAGGCATATACAATTGCCAATAACTCCAAGTCATGCGTTGCATATTTCTCCTCATGCTTTCTCAATTTCCTTGAAATGTAAGCGATCACTCGACCGTCTTGCATCAAGACTCCTCCTAAGCATTCCTTGGATGCATCTGTGCATACCAAGAATTCCTTGTCCACGTCGGGGACCTTCAGTATTAGCATTGTGGTCAACAACTCCTTGAGCCTTTGAAATGCTTCCATGCATTTATCAGTCCATACAAACCTCTTTCTTTTCTTCTGCAATTTCGTGATCAGGTTTGCTATCTTCGAAAAAAATTCAATGAACCATCGCTAATATCCAACTAAACCCATAAAGATGCGTACTTCTGGTATGTTTGTTGACATAGGCCATTTCATAATAGCCTCTATTTTCGTTGGATCCACAACTATACCTTCATCGGATGTAATGTTCCCCAATTAATAAGTCTTTGATTGGTAAAAAGAACATTTCGACAGTTTCATGCATAATTTGTTTTCTCATAAACACTGTAGTACCAATCATAAATGTTCATCATGTTCTTTTGTTGTCTGATAATATATCAATATGGAATTAATGAATACTTGAACAAACTTATCCAAGTATTCACAGAACACCTCATTCTTCAAACTCATGAATACCCCCAGGGTGTTTGTTAGTCCAAATGGTAAAATGGGAAACTCATAGTGTCCTAACGTCGTTTTGAATGTGGTATTAGGAATATCTTCCTCTTTAATTCGTAACTGGTGATATCCTGATCTCAAGTTGATCTTTGAAAACACCGTTGTGCCTTTGATTTGATCAAACAAATCCTCTATTCTTGAAAATGGATACTGGTTCTTGATCGTTACCTTGTTCAATTGACGGTAGTCAATACAAAGCCTCCACGACCCATCCTCCTTTCTTATGAAAATAACAGGCGCACCCCAAGGTGACACACTTGGATGTATATGTCCCAGGTCCAACAACTACTTTAGTTTCATTTTCAATTCCTGCAACTCAAGTGTTGACATATGATAAGGTGTTATTGCTATCGATTTGGTTCCAGGTTTCAAGTCAATTGTAAACTCCAATTCTCTTTTGGGTGGAAAGTCTAGTCACTCTTCTGGAAACGCGTCAACAAACTCTAGTACTACCGGAAGGTTTTCTAATCCTTCTGCCTCGCCCTTGTCATTTAGCGCTAAGATTGCATATAAATTATATCCCTTGTGCATGCTCTTCTGTAGATGTAGGGAAGAAATGAATGTCAAGGACACCCTCAATTTTCTTCCTACAATCACTCTTCTTTGTCCCACATCATCGGTCAAACATACCCATTTCATCTCACAGTTGAGTATCACATCAAGCGATTCCAACTAGTCCATACCGATCACTATGTCATAAGATCCTAATATCATGACATACAGGTTGGCTTAGCTACAAAGTATCCCAAGTCAATGCGATAATTCGTAACCCTTCCTCCAACCTTCTGTTTGGCACCCAAAGCCATTTCTACGTATCTAAACTCATCCCGATCGACTACCTTTTCCTTAATTCTCTTTAGCGTTGCACTCAAGATAAATCTCTTTGTAGCACTTGGATCTATAAAATTACTAAAATTTTAGTCAACGATTGTACCTAACGTCTCGAGCATAGTGGACTAGTGCTCGTCCTGGCAGTTATTCATCACTGCATGAATCTTGTGGGCCTTGCCCAAATATCCCACTGTCATGTGTCCTGTTGATTTGGATGCTTTGGCCTTCTCAGTTGGATAGTCTCACTGGTAATGTGGCTCTCCACATGTCCAACATCTAGTCTTTGGTCCAATACTCCTAGTCCCTGAAGTAGAAGTTGATGGCCTACCAGCCTGAGATCATGGTATATTCTATTGAACATGCCTAAACTATTTCTACCATGGGTGACGTTTTTGTTGATGTGGTGGTCCTCTGTAGGGAGTCATCTGTTGAGGATTTGGTCATTGAGGTGTCATGAATGCAGGTCCTCTAGACGTATCTCGATACCCTGATGTATGTATGGTTGGTGTCTGATGCTACTGTGCACCTAATGTTGCCTGTCCAGTCAGTATTGCAGGATTCCTTCTCTAACCTATGTTGATAAGCTATTCCTCAACTATGACCTTCTATATTTCATCATGCAACGTCTGAGGCATTAGGATCCTCACCTTTGGACGAATGTTGGAGGTAAGGCTGAACACAAACTTGTTGACCTTCATCTTTTCCGTGTTCATATGCGAGGCATACCAAATTAAATCCATAAATCTGGCCTCATACTTCAACATAGTGTGACCACCCTCTCATAAGGTGTTGAGTTCATTGAGTTGGTACTCAATAAATTCCTCTAAAAAATACCTCTCCAGGAACCGCTCCTTGAATAGTTCCCATGGCATATCTTCAACAACCATGTTTATTTGAGGTAGGAGTGTCTTCCACCATAGAACAGTGCTCCCCTTTAGCTAAAATACCACCATGTGGACCTTCATGTTGGAGGTGTAGTCACAAAATGCAAAGAACGTCGCCATGTTCTCCAACCATGCCTCGGCGGTGGAGCCTTCCATGGCACCCATGAACTCGGGAAATTTATCTTTCTCTATTTCTCTGTGAATGATACCACTGCTAGCCGGAGCACGTTGTGAAAATTCATTGGGTACATTCACCCCGACATCATCTCTATCTAGTTGGTTAATCAAGGCCTCTAACATTCTCTGAAAGGACCTCATAAAACCAACCACATCCCCCACAACAATATTCTCCTACCCAATGAATTCTTCTTCTCCTTGGCATGGATGCCACTGGAGGCATCACACCTCTTCCCCTAGCACCACATCATCTACCTCCACGATGTCCTCTAACCATGATTACCTACATGGAAAAATTTAAATTTTAATTAGCGATAAGTTATTAATCAAGTGTTTAATACAGTGGAAGGCTTAATGATGCCAAGTCGCACGGTTGAACCCGATCTAATACCATATGTAATGAACCCACTATCACGATATCAATAGTGATGTACACTAGGTAAATTTTTTTTTTCGCATTAGGAAATTAAATCGTCACAACATAATTAATAGAATCAAAAGTAACACATCATTATAATTTAATAATGGCACAATCAACACATTAACATAATTAATAGTGATGCATAATCAACACATAAACTTAAAGAGCGACACAATTCAACACATCACGATCAACTGAAGCAAAATACCAATGAATGATCAACCATCTCACTGAATAATAAAGAACTACCTACCCAACCTATCGTGCATGGTTAGGACCTCCAAGACACATAAGAAATGCTCAAGCCCAGAATTCATTTGATTGATTTTGACCACTTAAGGTCTCAGGGATGGTGATTATTCTGAGGAACAAGGAGGTTTCTAATTCCGTTAATCAATCAAAAGTCATAACTCCAGTCTATATTATCAGTCATTCATCAACCTTATTTCATGGCGCAAAAGTAATCTAATTACTAAATCAATCATACATCAATCATTATTCAATGGCGCAAGAGTAATCTAGTTACCCAATCAATCATTCTTAACCATCAATTATTTATGGAACAACAAAACATTCTACTACAAAACATATATCAAGTAATTGATGCAATTACCACCTACAATACATTCCAACAACAGTCTAACTATAATGACAAATATCAATTTAATTGATGCAATTTCTCCTATGAAACATTCCAGCAATAGTCCAACTACAATTTACGTACATCAATGTAAAATATGCATTTACCACCTATGGAACATGACAAAAATAAAATAATAAGAGAAACAACATGACAAGTTATAACTCCCTTAATAAAGAGTCGTGAATACAAGGAAGGGTTCAGTCTGAAAAACTTCTCCTAGACCCCACTTCCAAGTATATAAGTAAACATTGGGCCACCTAAAAAGTAAAGGAGGTCATAATTTCTTCCACTTCACTTAGAACATTATTCGAAGTGTGTAAATTCCAAGCATGAAATTACCTTTTCCATCTATAAACTAATAGAATTCATTCATAAACTGATAATCTAATTGCTTAATCATCAATCCACAATAATTAAGGGTAATTTGAGTAAGAGAAGAAGACATAAGGATATATAAAAACCACGAAAGCAACATAAGATTCTTGTGATAGGTAGAGATCTATTTCGCCCATCAAAAGAAACTTATCTAGCTCAAGTTTAGTCAAGTCAAGAAATCATTTAACAATTACTTCAAGCCAATGTAACTAGTACAAGTTTTCCTTTAGCGCAACTAAGTTCTTAATAATATGAAATTTTCATTAGCAAAACACATTAGGGCATCATTGTTGATTACATTATCCAAAGGAAAGGACCTAGGAGGAATTAAGAATTTCTTTTCAACAAACAACAAGAATTCGGTACTAAATTTCATATCTAAACATAAGGTCCCATACGCAAGTCCTCTTCATGAGCAATCCTTAAGGATTTCAACTACTTTTGGATATCTTTGATGAGGCAACTATTTCCACCTAACCATCAAATAATAAGACATCAATGTTGCATTTCATATCCTTTAAAGAATAAAAAATTCAACTTATTAAGCATATGTAAGGCTTCATTAACCATTATACCTACCCATTTGTAAGGAAATTAATAAGTCACCCCTTTGAAGCAATAAATGATTTTATATACATATAGTGCACATAATCTATTATAAAAACATAAGAACCTTCCACTCCCTCTACGTGTCTTTATTTCGAAATTCTAAATGAGTAATACAAAATACTTCTTGCCAAGAATTACATTCTAAGGAAGGGAACTATAATGAGTTTAACCTAATAATTATGAATGGATAAAATAATTTAAGGGTTGTCTGACATATCCATGTGTTGTGTTGCTTATATGTTTAGTATAATGCACTCATTAATTATCAATCCGGGATTCATAATCAACAGAGTTACAAGACACCAGTAAGAAAGGTAATTCTAATGTCATGAGTATAGAGCTATTCTAAATTATGTATGCTGGAAACAAAACAAAATAACAAACTGAAATGCACTTGGCTGTCTTTCACAGAGAGGCTATCTACTCCATTATGGAACATGCAAGTATGAGATGGAGTCGGTTTGATAGATCAACTCTGCTATTTGACCCAGAATAATAACTATGCAATCCACACTTCTGAAAGGGAAATCACACATCAATCATCAAGACATAGCATGGGTAGTTCAACAGTCAATATACTGAGTATGTTGTGGTTCACAATGTGTTGTTGTGAACTTCACTAGTTCTCCTTTAGATATGTCTGACTACTGCTACCAACATTCATGTCTATGAAGAAAAATCAAATTCATAAAAATAGAGCATATGCAAAAGCAGAGCAAGTAAAGATCTTTAAGCAATCATATAATGGAAATCGTATTCTAAGCTGTACTTCTATCATCTGAGAGAATTAAAGCTTCAACTAATTTAACATTTACACTATTAAAAACAAATGCTAATACTAATCTATGAAGATGATAACCTTTGTTGGGTGGTGGGCCCTTGCCGCTTGAACAGGTAAGCGACTGGAGTCTACAGTAAGCTTTCTTTCAACCCACACATTACTCTCATTCAAATTTCAAACATAGAATCAAACTTATGCTAACAACTCAACTCACATTTAATCATAGACAATCAAGACATGGAGATAAATGACATCTTTCTATTAATCTTCAGAATATGTTCTACAATATAACACACTGCTTCACATGCTGTAATATTCTAACTCTCTCCACACTTCCACCATCCTTGCCACGGCTATTTAACAGTCTTAGTCGTGAAACACAAGGAGGTGGAATGATTTGCAAATCAGTCAATTGTTAATTTTAATTATTCAGTTACATCCTTTAGCTTCATCCTCATGACACGAAGTGCATGAGGATGAGGCAATCAACAAACTATTCTAACATAGCCTTGCTAAAGTAAATAAACATCCAACAATTTTCTTGGGCGTGATCTAGACTAAACTTGGTACATTCCACTCTCTATATTGGTACCGGATCACGACAGGTAGATGGTACCGGATCATGATAGTGCACAAATGGTGGTACCGGATCACGACAGTGCACAAATGGTGGTACTGGATTACGACAGTCCATGATCGTTGGTACCAGATCGCAACAGGTGAGATTCAGTATCGGATGTGCTTGGTACCGGATTCAGACAGTGGCAGTCTTGGTGCTCAAGTACCGGATAGATGAGATGGTACAGGAAGGCTGGATTTATCTAGAGGTTGAAGATTATACATGGAAAATTGAAGCATTAGTACATGAAATGTTTAATTTCCTAGCTCAATAAACCACAAAATGCATGAATTAATCACTTTACCTTATGACCTTATCAATGGCTAATGGTAGCATTCTTGTCATTCACCCAAGCTTAGTTAATCCAAAAGGGTATAGATGGGGAGTATAATAGGGTAGTGGGGATGTTAATTTCGGGTCTCAACATTCCCACATGCCAAAATCATTGCATGTCCTCATGCAAGTGAAAACAAACCCAAAATTTCTTCAAAACTTGAGACTGCATTCTTTACTTCGTTGGATCAATGATGTTGATGGCTGAGGCCTCTTCTTTCAACTCCATTTTTATGACCCTAACGTATTGTAGAAGTCATAGTACCGTCTTGAGCTTGTTAGAAGTTTCTTCATGGTCATCTTGAAGTTGTTGGCTATTTGCTTTCAATTGTTCATTTTCCTTTTTGATATACATGTCCAATAGTTGGTATTCCTTCACTTCTTGTTTGAGTTCCTGATTTTGTTTTTGCAGTTCCCCAATCTTTTTCTTCATTTGTTCTTTTATCAAGGTCTTTTTTGACTCCATCATTACTGGCTGGATGCATTCTCTTTCTTCGAATTCCTCCCTCATCCCACATAAGGTAATAGTGGCTTGTTCCTCGGTAAAACTAGGGATGTCATCCTAGACTGATAAGTCTTCAGAAGGAGAGGCAAGATCGATTGGATCTTCCTGTGTATGAGGACTGACAATTATTTTTCCCTTCTTTGCCATGTTCCTTGTGGTTTTTTTACAAGGAGGTACTAGATCAGGGGTGCTCACAGGCTTCCTTTTCTTCTTTTCTATTTGTGAAATGGTGACAAGGGACTGTTCTATAGACTGTTTACTTTTAGTTTCTGAGCTATGCTTCCCTTTCTTCATAGTTTTTGTCTGATGGCCCTTCTCCTCAAGTGCCACTGTTGAAGTCTTCTCTACTAATTTGGTTTTACCTTTTGATTCAGGACTTTTAAAAGTCTTATTGACTGTGGGAGAGGACCTTGCTTGTCTACTATCTTTTTCATGTTGTCTCACTGTCTTGGATGATGATGGAGTTGCCTTATCCTTCTTGCCCTTTTTCTTTTGAGGTTCCTTATTTTTCTTTGGAGCATACTGGGCTTCCTCCACAGGTTTTTTTTCTGTGGGAAGGTGTTGAGTGATAAGGGTTTTCCAACTAATCCTCTACTTCCTAAGTTCATGTAAAACTAACATTTTAATGAGACCTTGATGGTAAATGCTAGTCTTCTCAGTTTTGGATAGGGATTTGACACCTCTTACCATTTTGTTCAAACTCATCCATAGAAAATATGGGAAATCAATTTCAGGGCCTCCTTCAAAGTGTAATAGAAGCCTAAGATGATATATGAAGGTCACATCATACCTTCCCTCACAATTGACAAATCGTTGAAGACTAGTAATCATTGGATGATACTCTTCCTTGATATAGTTCCTAGGCATCCCCTTTTTCCAATCGGGGTGATGATGGTCTTCTTTCAAAAATCACTGGCACATCTCCTTGTTGATTCCTACACCTTTGAAGTATTTGGCTCCTCTATTAGGTAATCCCGTGACCTCCCTTATGGTTTCTTCATTGATTTTCAGCTGCAGATTGCCTATATGCGCAATCTCTCCATCGTAACCCTTCTAGCATACTTCTCTCGACATAGTTGGAATTCCTTGATTTCTCTATAAATTTGGAAGACTGGTTCATGTCTACTTACAACCATCGTTATAAGTTGTGAGAAAAGGATCGGGTTGTAGTGCAAAGGTTTAGTCAATTGATGAGGGTAAGGGTTTGATACCGAAGAGGAGTAGGCTCAGAACTGGAGAAAGGTAACGACAGGGAAAATATGGTGATGGTGTCGGTAATGCGAATGGTAAGTTTTAATAAGGATGCTGCAAGGAAAATTTAAGATCAGATGAGGCTTATCTGAATGGCTTCGCCACCCAGATAAGCCATTTCATTTCTACCTGTTAATGTAATGATGAGGACAAGACGTTGGGTGTCAAAGCATCATTTTGGGATAGGTGATTGGACTTCTGAGTGGTGAATTTGATGTTGGATCATGGTTCATGACACAAGATAAGTTCATGATTTGCTTAAGGATGAAGTACATTCATGGCCTATCATTACTAGACATGCTTCATATTCATGATTTGATGTGATTTTTCCCTTAACCATTTTCGAGCACTTATGAGAGGATTGATTAGGTTTAGGCATATGGGTATGCAAGATAGGTGCATGGTTTTAATACTAAGGTCATAAGATCTAGTATATAATTTCTTACTTATTGTATTTTTATGAGCAGAGGAAAATAAATACCATGTTACCTTTTCTTTTACCTTTGTATGATTAATACCCATAGCATGTGCGACTACTTGTAGATTGTCAGAATTCATCCTTTTAGACTGGAGTTTTCTGAAAGCTTGGTATGGGAATTTCCTGTACTTCTTTTATTCAGTGCTTATCTTCTTTTGTATTTGGTTCTGCAGGGTGATCATGCTGGTTTCTGAAGGTGAGATGTGAGTCTGAAAAAAAGTTCTGAAGGAGCTCTTTGACCTTCCCCCATGCCAAGGATGTTGCATATCTGTATGCAAGAAGATTCAACATTTTGTATTATAATGGAGAAAAGATGATAAGAGAAAAATAAACCAATCAAATTTTAGAAGTACATTTATTACCTAGCATATTATCTCGTGCCTAAAAATTAAAATTTCCTTTCTTTTGATGGCTTATTGACAAAGGTAGCATTCAGTAGTGAAAACAGGGGAATTTCTATATGTTTTCCAGAAGAATAGATCCAACCTAACTTGCTTCAGAGATTTACTATCATTAGATGTTATAGATAAATTTCACAGTATAAGTAGATTAGACTCCCTAGTTAGGGCTCCACTCTTAAGAAGTTTCCTTCTTAGTTAATGTAGGCTTTAGATGCTAGACCAGTAAGTTGACTTAGGGTAATTCTCAAATGGACATTTGCTTGTAGTAATTATGTTTCTTATTAATATGGAGTTTGTATCTCATAAATGCCAATAATGACCCGTGTTGTTTTTTTTTAGATGACAAAAGTGAATATTTCAATCAGAAAAGTATTGATGAGACATTTCTCAACCAAAGTCCACTGCCAGCAAGCCTGTTCAGTACTCTAGTGGGGTAGTTGTGATAATTAGTGAGAGATCCCTTCCCCAGGAAGAATGCCCCATTTCCAATAGGCCTATTCAGTACCCTGATGGGTTTGCCTAGTCATACCACAGACCAGTACCCGCTGCCAGTAGACCTATTCAATATCCCAGTGGGTTAGTCTCTTAAACCCTTTTTCCATCAGAGGATTCTCGTCCATAGTCACCTATTTTTGTTTTTATTAAAGAGTTCTTTGCATGGTGATAGGGGAGGCTTGTCTGAAAACCTTTTTATAGGTTGG
This sequence comes from Picea mariana, assembly GCA_032191745.1. NCBI lineage: Eukaryota > Viridiplantae > Streptophyta > Pinopsida > Pinales > Pinaceae > Picea > Picea mariana. The sequence continues at coordinate 61,244 of JASDQU010010350.1, read as the reverse complement.
GATGGTATTGGGTTGGAAGATATATGCTCTTCTTTGAATGGCTTTTAAAGATTTGTCTGAAGGAAAAATAAACTGTTTATGCACATTATTTCTTTAGAGTGATCCAGATGTATAATTTTTTCTGAGTTTGTCCATAAGAGAATGACCTAAAGTTTCTTTAGGGTACTGGTACATTCTCTTTCATAAAAGTTTTCCTAGTGTGCCCATGGTAGAGAGTGTTCATATACTCACATGTTACTCTTTAGTAAGATAATCCAATGAATACTATTGAAGTCTGGTTAGGGTGAGATAATTACTTGTAGGCTAATATATTTTTGTCCCTTTAATGATGCTGAAATACTGGATAAAGGAAACTTCTAGTCTTTGAAGCGGATTATGGTTCTTTGAGCATTCATAGATAAAGATTGTGTCCCTCTTTTTTGTTTTTTGTTTTTAAGCAATAGAACTAAAAGAAATTAAAATACTTCTTTTTAGTTAGCGATAGAACCAAAAGAAATTATTGCTTCACAAGGGCTTCCATTTGATACTGCATTCGGCTTCTTGGTTCTAGCTTAAGTGGTTGTTGCATGGCATCGTACTTCAGATTAATTGACATAAGATTTTTAAATATGCATAGCATGCTTTGTCAATTAGGTAATGTGTCCTGATAGTACTGTAGAAGGACAAACTTCTAGTACCGGACTGGTACCGGACTGCCGGTACCGAACCAGAACAAGATTTCTGGTACTGAAGCAGAATAGAATATTGTTGATGCCTACAAACTGATGTTTAGCAAGTTCGTGAAGGATCAAATAAATTATAGAAATTTATTTACAAAAAAATTGCGAAAGTAAAACAAAAGGAGTTAAGAATCTCTTGTTACCTTCAGCTTATTAACAAAACTCGATCCACACCTATGTACAAAAGTTCCAAATAAACCAATCAATCAATGTGGATCAGTAGGAGGGTCTCCTTCCTTACTAATCACCTGCATATATGAATTTTGTAGTATATGAGTCAGGAATTCCTCTTTTGACAGGGGTTTGTTGTAAATTCGCAACTGGTGACCATTCAAAAGTAGTGGTGTCTGTTGTTCATCAATTGTCTTTATCCTGATTGAACCATTATCATAGACAGTGTCAATTTCGTAAGGTCCCATCCAATGAGTAGTTAACTTACCTTTGAAGTTCTTGAATCTTCTATCGTACACCAGGGCCCAATCTCCTTATTGAAAATTTTTCTTTTTGAGATACTTGTCATGCCATTTTGTTTTCTGCTCTTGAATGAGGGTGGTTCTTTGAAGTGCTTCTTGCCTGATTTCATCCATTTCATTAAGTTGCAAGAGTCTTTGTTTTGTTGCTGGGCTTCATCCAAGTTCATGCCAACTTGTCCTGAAGGTTTTGATCTAGAATTTTATGGGGAGAAGCACCTGCTTCCCATACACCAACTCATAGGGTGTATGTCCTGTTGTATTCCTCCAAGTGATTATATAAGCCCATAAGGCTTCTAATAATCTGTCAACTTAATCCTTGTGGTGTAGTTGTACTGTTTTGGTAAGAATGGACTCAATAACTTTGTTGGTAGATTCTACTTGTCCATTTGCCTATGGATGGTAGTGTGTAGATTTCCTATGTTTGATTTGGTATTGTTCTGTAACAGATTTAACTAGATGATAGGTAAATTGAGTTCCCTGATCAGTCAAAATCTCTCTAGGTACACCAAATCTATTAAAGATATCATAAAAAGGAAGTCTACCACTGATTGTTCACTTGCAGCTGGTAAATCATTTTCTTCGACCCATTTAGTCACATAGTCGGTGCATACAAGTATATACTTTTTCCTTTTAGATGCAGGGTTAATGGGTCCTACAAAATCTAATGCCCACTTCTCAAAAGGCTCAATAACTACTTGGGCTTGAAGTGGCATTTGGTCTTGTGCAGTAGGCTTACCCATTCGTTGGCATTCATCACAATTGGATATATAGGTTTTATCATCTCAGAAAATATGAGGCCAATAGTAACCATATTGTAGAACTTTGTAAGTGGCCTTCTTGTCTGCGAAGTGTCCTCCACAAGGACCATCATGGTAGGCTTGCATAATATCATGAATTTCATCTTCCCTTACACATCTCCTGATCACCAAATCTGGTCCTGTTTTGTAGAGGCAATCATCAAGCCACATGTAATTTGCACTTAGTTGAATTACTTTCTGTTTTTCTCTAGGAGACAATTTCTGAGGCATCTTCCATGTCACAACATAGTTAGCTACATCTGCATACCAAGGAGTGAATGTAGAAATAGAAAATAAATTTTCATCAGGAAATTTATGTTCTACTGGTTTGTTATCTCCCAGATGAATCATTCTAGATAAGAAATCAGCCACAAGATTCTCTTTACCAGGTCTATCAATAATGTTGATATTAAACTATTGTAATAATAAGAGCCACTGTGTAACTCTAGGACTTGTTACAAATTTGTTCATTAAAAATTTGATGGCTGAATGATCAGTGTGTACAAAAGCTTGATATCCTGCAATATAGTGTCTAAATTTATTGATAGCATGCACTACAGCTAGAAATTCTTTTTATGTGACCGTATAATTAACTTCAGTTGGAGATAGATTTTACTGACAAAGTAAATAACATAGGGCATTTGATTTTCTCTTTGTCCAAGAACTTCCCCAAGGGTTGTGTCTGAGGCATCGGTACAGATATGAAAAGGAAGGGACCAATTTGGTCCTCTTAATATAGGGGTAGTTGACAATTTCTGTTTTAGAATTTCAAAAGATATTTGGCATTCATCATCCCACTTAAATTCGGCTTCTTTAGATAATAACTTGAATAAAGGGGTAGCTAGGCTTGTAAAATTTGGAATGAATCTTCTATATTAGCCCGCATGTCCTAAAAAGATGTGAACTTCCTTTTGTAAGGAAGGTATTCTAATTTGTGTGATAATGTAAATCTTTGCCAGATCAACTCTCATTCCAGAACCAGAATTATGATGTCCCAAAACAATACCTTCAGTGAGCATCATTTTTGACTTTTCATTACTTAAGGAAAGATTAGTTCCTTACACCTAATCAAGACTTTTTCTATACTGGTCAATGCTTCCTAGAAGTCTTGTCCATGGACTGTAAAGTCGACCATGTAGACTTCCACGCAATCATTGGTCAAGTCGGAGAAAATGGCTAGGACAACCCTTTGAAAAGTGGTTGGGGCATTGCAAAGTCCAAAAGGAAGCACCCTATATGCATAGGTACCCCAAGGGCAGGTGAAAGTGGTCTTCTCCTGGTCTTCGGGTGCTATTTGTATCTGGTTGTAACCACTAAACCCATCTAGGAACGAAAAATACTTCTTTCTGGACAAGGTATCCAACACCTGATCAATAAATGGTAAGGGAAAATAATCCCTATGGGTGGCTTTGTTCAACTCCCGAAAGTCTACACATATCCTCCACTTTCCATTTTTCTTGGGAACTATGACAAGTGGAGATACCCATTGACTATATGAAATGGGGTATATGAGATTGGATCGAAGGAGTTTTTGTAATTCTTCTTTTACAATATCTCTAAGGGTTGGATTCATCCTTCGTTGAGGCTATCTAACTGGTTTGATTTGGTCATTAGTGTAGATATGATGTGTGCATGTGTCAGGGTGAATGCCTTTCATGTTTGCATAATCCCATGCAAAGGCATCGAATTGTCTTTGGAGCATTTCAATTACTTGTGTCTTTTGTTCTGGTTCCAAACTAGAGTTGATATACAAAAGTTTTCTTGGGCTAATCTCAACAAGTTCAATAGTTTCTTCCTTCTCTGAGGGGGCTGGTGATAAGGTATATAATTGAGTAATATCAGGGTGCCAAGTTTGTTGAAATTCAGAACTAAAAATATGTGACAATTCTGTAAAAGACCTTGGGTATTCAATCCTATTTGTATCAGCGAAAAATAAACTTAAGACTTGTTCATCTGATTGTTCTTGTATTCCTCTTACTTATTCAAGTGTTAACAGGGGTCTGATGCAATCTTCCTCTCCATAAGGGTTTGCTAACCAAACAGGTATTTCTTGTGCTGGTTGGGTAGGAGGGAAGAGAACAAGTTTTTGGCTATGTGTGCCATTGGATATAGTCATCTCACCAGACTGACAACTAATAAAGGCATCTGCTATGGCTAGCCAAGGGCGACCAAGAACCATAGGGTGTCCTAGTTTGGATGATGATTTAGAATAGATGAATAAAAAGTCTACTAGATATTCCCAAGAAGCTAGAGTGACTATGACATCATCTAGACTTCCTGCAGAGCTGATGACTGACTTATCTGCCAACTCTATCATGGTTTGGGTTGGTCTTAACTGGTTGATTTGGAGTTTTTGCATAATGTCAAACGACATTACATTAATTGCTGCACCCAAATCAATGAGTGTGTTTGGTAGAGAAATACCGTTAATTTCAATAGTGACTACTGGGTTTCCAGGGTCATTATATTTGTATGGCATTTCAGAAATAAATTCAGATAATTGTCCCATCACCTGAACAAGGGGAGGTTCCTTCTTCTTCCTTCCTAGTTTCTTAATGCAAATATCCCTTATGAATTTGGCATATATAGGGATATCCTTAATGGCTTGCAGTAGAGGTATTTTTATACATACATCTCGTAATTCATCTTCTATATCTCTGTGCAAGGGTGGGTCAGGTTTCTTTACTAATATTCTTTCGAGGTAGGGTGGGAGATTAACTTGTTGGGGTACTCGTATAGACTGAGAAGTGATTGTAATAGGAGGGGAGGTCTCTTCTTCTGTAGGGGTGGTTTGAGTGTTTTCTTCCTCAGAATGATTATCATTTTCTTCCTGAATTATTACTACAGGATCTGATTGGTTTAGAACTTTCCCCGATCGTAGTTGAATTTCATAGGTGGGAAAGGTTTGAACTTATGTATTTTGTACCGGGTGGGTGGTTCGATTATTGGGGTTAGGGATTGGCTGGGCAGGGATTGTTGTAGGTTTTAGAGGGTTGTGGGAAGCTTGGTTTTGCTGATGATTGGCATTTATAGGTGGTTGTTGCTACTGGTTAGGGTTCAAGGGGGTTGTAATTCGCTGCTGCATAGGAGGTGGGAGTAAAGCTTTCATTTGTGGTGGGTTGAATCCAGGTAGTAATTGGGAAATGTTTGCAGGGTATTGTGGATATGTAGGGTAAGATGGTTTTCCATACATAGGTCCCCTCCAACCTTGTTGCCAAGTTTGAGTTTGCTGAGGTGTCCATTGTGGATAGGTCAATGGGGAAGGACCCCATTGTTGTTGTTGATATTGTGCATTAGGGTCATAAAATGTATTGGGGTTTTGGGCTCTCCAAGGTCTTCTGGAAGGGTATGGTTGTTCTTGTGAGACTCCTCCTCCACTATACATGTATTGTATCTCAAGAAAAGTTGGACACTCAGATGTGGGGTGTTCTAGTGTACACAAAACACAGATTTCTATGACATTTCATGGGAATTCTTTCTCACTATGCTTCTTTTGGCATCTATGACAGAATATTGCTAAAGCAGCCTCTTCTTCTTGTTTCTTTTTTAGTTTTAGAGTATCTAATTGGTTATTGATTGTGCTCAAGATGTTTGTTTTAAAGTTCTCCAATAAGTTTCCTATATCAGTTCTGGTGACAGTCCCTGAGCTTTGTTTTGTATTTCTACTAAAAGGATCTCTTGGTCCTTTGCCTGTTTTAGCTTGTCCTCTTGAGTATCTCCTATAGTAATCTGTGATTTCTAAAAAAGGATTTTGGTGTACATCTCTTAAACTCAACAAGTTTAAAACTTATATGTAGTCATCTCTAAGACCTTTCAAGAATATAGTTCTCACTACAGCTAGGTCTGTGGTGAATAGTTTTGACTTCTGATAGTTGTATAAGAATCTTTCTAGGTAGTCTTCAGGGCTTTCATCTTTTGTTTGCTGCATTTTAAAAATGTTGTTTTTAGCATTATCCTTACAATAGTCTTGGTATTTCCGTAAAAATGTGTCTTTCATCTAATCCCAAGAGAGGATTGCATTTTCTCCTAATATCATGAACCATTTTAAGGATGAATCTTTTATTGTAGCAGGAAAGAGCTTAAGTTTTTGGGCATCGTCTGAGTAGTTATAGCTTCTACATAATATGGCAAACTCGAATAAAAATAAATCTGGATCTTCAGTTGACATACCTTTGAAAGTGGGTAACGATGATAGTGGGATATTCTTCATGCTAATGTTTCTAGAAATATCCAAGATTGGAAACCCAAAAGTCTCAGTCTCTATGGCTGCATTTCCTTCTTCTTCTGCCATTCTACTGATGGATGGTTCAGAAACTAGATTTTTTGTGTCTCCTAAATGTTCAACAGACTCACGTTATGCTTTCCCAAGTGTCGATTCTTCCATTTTAGGTTCTCCTTCTGGAGCCTCGCTGGCTCCCCTTGAATTTTCTATTGGTGAAATTTTTCCTACACCAGTGTTAGTTGGATTAGTGGGGGGGGGTGTTTTTGAATCTTTAGAGCTTACAAATCTACCCTTATTATCTCTATATCTATGCATAAAATGGAAATTTGATTCTCAACTGAATTGAAATCCTAATTCTATCTAGAAGGTAAGAAGGCAACCTGGATTCAGAGAACCCCACTCTAGTGGTCGCGTGGCTCTTCACTCACATCTTAAACATTTTATCCTCCTCCCTCAAGCAGCCTTTAAAAATTTATGCCAACAATCTAAGCTAAAAATCACTTCCTATCGTTTGCAACTCCTCGGCAATGGCACCAAAATGTTGTGTTGTTTATATGTTTAGTATAATGCACTCATTAATTATTAATTTGGGATTCTTAATCAACAGAGTTACAAGACACCAATAAGAAAGGTAATTCTAATTTCATGAGTATAGAGCTATTCTAAATTATGTATGCTGGAAACAAAACAAAATAGCAAATTGAAATGCACTTGGTTTTGTTTCACAGAGAGGCTATCTACTCCATTATGGCACATGCAAGTATGATATGGAGTTGGTTTGATAGATCAACTCTGCTATCTGACCCAGAAAACTAACTATGCAATCCACACTTCTGAAAGGGAAATCACACATCAATCATCAAGACATAGCATGGGTAGTTCAATAGTCAATATACTGAGTATGTTGTGGTTCACAATGTGTTGTTGTGAACTTCACTAGTTCTCCTTCAGATATGTCTGACTACTGCTG
>JASDQU010010350.1:25306-54013 GCA_032191745.1 Picea mariana | reverse complement strand
ATGCAATCCACACTTCTGAAAGGGAAATCACACATCAATCATCAAGACATAGCATGGGTAGTTCAATAGTCAATATACTGAGTATGTTGTGGTTCACAATGTGTTGTTGTGAACTTCACTAGTTCTCCTTCAGATATGTCTGACTACTGCTGCCAACATTCATGTCTATGAAGAAAAATCAAATTCATAAAAACAGAGCATATGCAAAAGCAGAGCAAGTAAAGATATCTAAGCAATCATATAATCGAAATCCTATTCTAAGCTGTACTGCTATCATCTGAGAGAATTAAAGATTCAGCTAATTTAACATTTACACTATTAAAAACAAATGATAATAATAATCTATGAAGATGCTAAGCTTTGTTGGGTGGTGGGCCCTTTCAGCGTCAACAGGTTAGCGACTGGAGTCTACAGTAAGCTTTCTTTCAACCCACACATTACTCTCATTCAAATTTCAAACATAGAATCAAACTTATGCTAACAACTCAACTCACATTTAATCATAGACAATCAAGAGATGGAGATAAATGACGTCTTTCTATTAATCTTCACTCAGAATATGTTCTACAATATAACACGCTACTTCACATGCTGTAATATTCTAACTCTCTCCACACTTCCACCATCCTCGCCATGGCTATTTAATAGTCTTAGTCATGAAACACAAGCAGGTGAAATGATTTTCAAATCAGTCAATTGTTAATTTTAATTATTCGGTTACATCCTTTAGCTTCATCCTCATGACAAGAAGTGCATGAGGATGAGGCAATCAACAAACTATTCTAACATAGCCTTGCTAAAGAAAATAAACATCCAACAATTTTCTTGGGCGTGATCTAGACTAAACTTGGTACATTCGGCTCTCTATATTGGTGCCATCTCACGACAGTGCGCAAATGGTGGTATCATATCACGACAATGCGCAAATGGTGGTACCAGATTACGACATTCCACGACCATTGGTACAGGATCGCAACAGGTGAGATTCAGTACCAGATGTGCTTGGTACTGGATTCAGACAGTGGCAGTCTTGGTGCACAAGTACTGGATAGATGAGATGGTATAGGAAGGATGGATTTATCTAAAGGTCAAAGATTATACATGGAAAATTGAAGCATCAGTACACAAAATGTTTAATTTCCTAGCTCAATAAACCACAAAATGCATGAATTAATCACAGTTTACCTTATGACCTTATCAATGGCTAATGGTAGCATTCTTGTCATTCACCCAATCTTAGGTAAGCCAAAAAGGTATAGATGGGGAGTATAATAGGGTAGTGGGGATGTTAATTTCATGTCTCAAAACCATGTATAATAATGATCAAAGATGAAGAGGTCCTATTAAATAATAGAGAGAGCGAACTCAACATTGACTGGTAAATCTGTTTAAGGAACTTATGGAAGATCCAACAAAAATACGAAGGAAACGATGTCTTAAATGGTAATTAAAGGTTAATGGGAATAAATATTAAGGGATAAAGGAAGATTCAGATACCATCACAATCCCAAGTGAAACCTTGATCTCTATGGGACAGTTGGAAAACTCGCCACAAGTTTACTGGGATTGTTCAAGGGTTATGAGCCCATCGATTTTTAAAATGAGAATGAAAAAGGGAGATCAATGACCTAGGTGTTCTTACAAGTCGACTACCAGGCCCAATTCCAAGGAGGTAGCCAAAGAACATCCAACACCCATGAGGGATCCATGGATTAGAGAGCACACCATGTGCCACTAGAGGAGAGAGTTCACAGAGTAAGGTACTACGCAGTCGTAGTGAAAAAATTTAAACTTTTAAGCGCACCCAACTCTGAATGGTGGCCAAAAGAGGCGTCATAATCAGGTTCAAGGTAATCATGTCTAGAGACTAGGAACGATTTAGGATTTCTCCATAAAATTATTTTACCTTCCCACCAGGAAATTGACCGTTACACGATGAGGACGACTATAGGATTTGTTGCATATATGGAAGTTCAGAAGGATTTGGTTGAAAACAAGGTATCCTATAGTTCAACAAAGTGAGGATAGTCTTGATAGCCCTCACACAATCCCTTCTGACATATATGTGCAAGTACCATGTTGTGTATGAGACTCGACCGCATAGTGTCATTGTTACTCTAGGGGATCATCTCTATAGGATACTAGAGGTAGTTTCAAATATTGTTTCGACACAAAAGTGAAACAAATTTGTCTCTTATATGAATAAGTTTATCTTCTTCATGATTCAGGAAGGAAGTGAACAAAAGGACACTATGAACACTATAGCCTCGGTTCAAGCCCCCTCTATCCAGCAAAAGCAGGTCAAAAAAATTGAAGAAAAGACAAAATATTCTATATGCACACAGTCATCTCATACATGAAGACTAGTTAAAAAGGTCCAACCCCTCCAACATCAGGTTCATGACTTTCTTACACAATCCAAGAAACACAACATCTCCAACAAGGCAAGCAACTCACAAGGTTTTGATTCAGCAAACGCTTTACCATCTCTCCTAGGAACTCAACGCAATGGACACCATTACTTCCTAAGGAGGGAGGATTGATCTATATGGAAATATTTGTCCACCCACCTATTCCAACTAGCTCACATGCATCTTTCATCATTGGTAGTTATTTCCTATATTTTTGAGTCTTAAACTTCTGGGGCCATTTTGAGGCCCTAAATAAAGATTTTAGGGATCACCACTTTCAAATTGTAGGAGAAGTTAGATTTTGATGGAATAATGTGTATTCCTTGAATATGCCTTTCCAACGGTCTATTGTGCACCTAAAAAGAGATTGTATGCAAAATTTATGACCCTAGGAAGTTGTTTTACCAACTTACCCCATCGGGGCCCACATGACTTTTTGTGCTTCAGCTCCACATTGGGGATGCAAACCTTTTGGATTTTCATCTTCTAGGGGCTAGGTTTTTGGACGTTTAGGGTTTTTCCATTTATTTTTAAAATGCCTTTTGAGCCTCATTGTAATCATCTTCTTGTGAATGAGTGTAGTCGTCACATCTCTTCTCAAAGATAAACTACCACCATTCTAGTGAGTCTTTCACTCTATAATTTTACATTTCTATACATTTCACTCATTAATAGAAATTGTGTATTATTGTATATTTGTGCCTCTTTTTATATATATCTGATATATCTTTGTTACATTATTGGATCTCTTGCAATATCTCAGTATATTTCTTTATTATATCTTCTCTCATTTCGTGCTCATAATAATATGGATCACAATCATGGATAACCACCACAAATTCCATCTCATGAATCCTCTCATGACCCATGGTAGCTATTGCATATCAAGATAATATTCATGGATAACCACCACCACAACTAGCATCTATCTCTAGCAACCATTTATCTCATAGAATGTCTTCCTTCTCAGCAACAACCTTTTGGGTTTTTCTTTATGCATATTTCGATTGTTGGATTTCTTCTTCTTCTCATAGCTTCAATGTTTTCCCATTAGCAACTTCACTTGGACATATAGTCCTTTATATTCTGCAATATTCTTTGCTTATGAAATTCTGGTTCTGAATCTACTACTTCTCCATCATCTCCAATTTAACTCTTAGTTCCTACGCCTCCTTGACTTTCTCATCTTTACAAACAAATCCTCGGGAGTTCTTTTGTAGCCCTCATCCAAACTACCCTTCATGATCCTTTTCTCTAGCACTATGTCCCACCATTCAATAAACACAAGTTGAAACAACATTATCCCAGGTCTTCTTTCTATCATGGTTACATAGGAAAACTATGATGAAACCAATCCTCGGGATTGTAACTAATCCTTAGGAGTGTAACCAATCTCAGACCCTTGCAACTCCTTCATCCCATAGATGAATCTAACTTGATACCTTTGCATATTATTTCATCCTAGAGCTATAGCTAACTTGATACATTTGCATATTCTTCCATCCCATATTTTGAACTTACTTTGATACCATTTCATATTATTCCATCCCAAATATGAACCTTGCTCTGATATTCTTCCATCTCATAGCTAAACCTTGTTTTTATACCACTTGATGTAGTGGGAATGAAACCCTTTCTTGTCATAGTAGATATGTAGCTGAACATTCATTAAGTTGTTCATAATTGGGACCACAACTTTCCTAATTCTTATTCATCAATGTTACACCTCCCTTATTTGTCAACAAGATCATGCCACAATCCCTAGGGTTGTGCATCTAGTCTCACATACGTATGTTTGTTTCCCTGTAGTACAAGCAAATGAAAACTACAAAACACTAGTATATACTAACCTGCCCACCCCACATTATCTTGTTTCTACTCAAGCGTCACAATCATCCTAATTGTTGAAGCTCACCTTCTTCTATAAATTTCTTTTGAATGCAACTTGCATTCTATTGCAACTCACCTTTTGTTTCAACTCATCTTCTATTACAATTATCCTTTTTTGCAACTCACCTTTTGTTGCAACCCACCTTCTATTGCAACTTTCCTTCTAATGCAACTTTCGTTGTGTTGTGACTCACCTTCTATTGCAATTCACCTTCTACTACAACTCAAGAGTAGACCTATAAGGTCCATGGAATGTAGACACACACTTTTGTGCTAAGACATAAATCTATAAGATCATAATCATATTCAACAGAAAATCTCATTCTCTAGAGAATCTTACAATGAACCCTCTCAACGATACTTTACCCTTTAACTCTGTGACCAAGGCTTAGTTCACAAATCCAAGGATCCTCACACATATCTAGACAATCATTAGTCCCACATGGACTTTACAAAAATTTTTATGCCCACCTGTGGGTAATCACAATTCAATCATGATATTCTACAAACACATGTCCACCTGCACAACAATATCACAATAGACTATTCTCCACTGGGATTTATTCATTCACACAATGGAATTTAAATTGAATTTATTTGTGTCAATAACACAACACAATAAATAGTATACAAAAATCCATCCATACATACACACAAGATTTAAATCTACAAATCCCAAACCCTTTTATTTATTTCGTACAAAGTAAAATACATTAGCTCCATGACCATATATGATCTTATAATTCATTGGGTTTTTAGGAGAAAGAACTTGGAAACCTCAACCATCTCACTTTGCTTTCCTTGCATGGTATTTCTTCTGTTCTTGAAGCTCTGCCAACTCTCTTTGTAGTTACTTGACATTATGTTTTATTTCCCTCATAAACTATTTTCCTTCAGTTTCCCCAACAAGCTCCTCATTCCCTTTCATCTTCCATCTTCTAGTTCATCCTTTTTTCAGCGAGTCTTCATCTGCAATGCATCCTTCTAGCTTCAACTCATGATAGTGCACTCCCTTCAAAAATTCAAGATTCCACCTGAGTCGTAATGCCCACCACTTCGTCTATAGTAACACGTTACTCAAAGAAATGTGTCCCCGTGTCAATCCTATATAAGTGTTGTCATCTAGTCCATTGCCACAATATGCATCATTATTTCAATTTGCAACAATGTTGCCACTTCCTTCTTCTTGTGACATTTTGTCATGTCCCCATTTTTGGGTTTCCCAGTTTTGTAGAAAAAGGGACTTTTGTGGCTTGGAAGTGGAGAAAAAGGAGTAAAAATGGGGTCTTTTAATGTCACTTAGTTGGGAGATGTTATGGTTTTAAAGTGACATTAGGGAAATAAAGTTAATTTAGATTAATAAGTTACTTAACCATTATTAAATTGAATTTTAATATTAAAGTGAAAATTGGAGGGAAAATAAAGGTTATATTTGATTTAGTTAAAAAGGGGAAAATTTCTAGAAATTACATTTTATTTGGTCAAAAAGGGGAAAACTCTAGAAGGCATGGAAAAAGTATAAAACAAGGGTAACCCCTCACTTCTTATTATTATGATTTTATATATTATTGAGTGCTCTTTTAGCCATCATTTTCGTTGGGGTTTTGGGCAAAACCCTTCAACTACAGGTTTAGTTTCAGTGGTGAAATATCCACCCTAGATAGACAAGGAGGAGGATCCATCTAGGACCTTCATTGGAGCTTCATCTTGGGTTTGTTTTTAATTTTCATTTGTAGTGATTTTCTTGGAGAGGTTGTGGCACTTGGAGGGTTTGATCTCATTTGTTGACGAGGCCATGGTATGATTTGAGGCTTTTGGCTTGTATTGTGTGTTTTCGATTAATGTATTGTAACTTCCATAGAATCCATTGGACTGTTGTATTCAGTATCCATTCATAATAAATTATTCCATGATTCTCTTCTATTCTAAGTGTATCTAGGATGCTTACAATATGTTTGATGAAATGTCTTTAGTAGAATGAATGAAAAAATATTTGTGAAAAAATAACATAGTTGCATAGAAATTCACAAAATCTCTACCTAGATCTATTGCGGATATTATAGTGGTATCAGAGTTGGTGATCATGTCAGACTGTGATTGCATCAGAGCACTTTCCTTGGCCAAATAAGGGAAAACATTTTGTGGTATTTTTGCATAATATTTTTTAGGGAAAAAGAGGGTGACACACGCTAGGCTCAGATATGAAACTTTCATAGTAGAATTTGGAAAAAAAAATTGTATATTTGAATTCCTCTCGAAAAAATAAGAAAAAAAAAAACAAATCGATTGAAATAGATTCTGGGAAGTAAAGTTATCATCATTTTAATTTTAGCAATTTCAGGGGTTTTTCTGGAAAAACCCCTAAAATTGCTAAAATTAAAATGATGATAACTTTACTTCCCAGAATCTATTTCAATCGATTTGTTTGGTTTTTTTTCTTATTTTTTCGAGAGGAATTCAAATATAAAATCCACGTGATTTTATAGTATGGAGACAAGTCAATAACTCAGGAAAAAATTGTTACAAGCCTATCAAAACTATAAAAAAAATTCTATAGAACTATCAAAGGATTTTCACAATCTTGTTATAGAGTCCCTAGTTGTTGAAGCTTCTATCTCAGAAGAAGAAGAAGAAAAAGGGGTTCAAATCTATAGAATTTGGTGAAGTAAGGACCTCACCTCATGAGGAAGTTTTAACAGGACCCTAGATTGACCTTTTGGATGTGTTCATAGAGGAAGAACAAAAACCAACCTATGAGACATCATCAAAATTAACCGATGAGGCCGGTGACACTAGCCTGTTGGATGAGTATACCTATAATGAATCAACAAAAGGTGATGATGAATCACCTAATGATGACCATATGTTCCAATTAGCTAATGTTGGGGATCCGACATCTTTCACTATGCATGATACTTATGATGAAGGTAGCAAGATAGGGACCTTGCTATCCCTTTACTTTAAGAGCACTCAATCCATGAACAACTAAAAGTAATATATATCAAATATAGTGTAGTTGTTCATGGATAGGGACCTTTCTCTTAAAGTTTGTTGAAGACAAGGAAAGGGATATTGAGGAGCTTTGTTACCAGCTTAGTTTGGAACACTCCTCATCATTGACAACAACAAATAATTATTCATCTTTGGCAGTAGTGACACATGAGGGAATGAGTGGAACTCATGATCTACGAGAGGAGCCTCTTGTGATGATTCTGCATGAGGAGAACTAAGAGTCACAGGTGAGGTTTGGAACAAAGGGATTTGACCATGCGCCTATTCTACATTGTAGGTATCATGATTCATCCCTTTTGGCTCAAGGATTAACTACATAAGAGGTCGTTGAAAAACTTCCTTGTGGACTAGCCAAGAAGGAAGTATATGCACCAGTTGATTGGGGGATTGAGTATAGGACATATGTGGATACATCACTCTAGGATCCAGGTTCAGTTTATATTAGTATAGTGATTGATACAGTGGCACATATAGAATACAATGCGGTACATGGTGATATAGTGGTATGCATTAGTATACAACAATATACAATAGTGTATGGTGGTATACAATGGACACTTTCCCTGGGGAGACCTCTAGAAAAGGATTTGATGGAGTTTGGTTCACCCAAGATCGATGAGTGGATGGATGAGTTTCATGAAGAGGAATATTCCTCGGAGATTAATTTTCGATTGGGATATCACCAGAGTAGGAAAATAGAGAAGGATACCTACATGATCACTCTTAGATATTACTTTGAGTCCTTAGTCATACCATTTAGGTTGACCAAAGCACCTGACATTTCCCAATCTTACATGCAATGGCAATGGAATCTAGTGTTTTCTTTTTATGCCAACATTATATATTCAATAGGACATGGAGGGTTCACACGAGTTATTTGGGTAAGGTAGGTAGGATTATAACCATGATAGAGTTCTTTAATTTGGGATATGTGGCTAGGGAACATATCCAGATTATATTGGATTAGTTCACAAAGATTTCAGTTGATAGAGTGGTGGATGGCCTTATCCATTATAGAGTTTTCACACATGCAGTCCCTGAGTCCAAACTTAGGGAGAGGATTATGAGGGATATGTATGATTCATCGCAAGTGATGAGGATACTTTCTAGGGAGGTGTTTAGACTCCATGGATTACTTGAGTACATCAATGGTGATCAAGATAACATATTACATGGTGTATTTTGGTAGGATCCGAATAGATTAGCAGGCACAGATTTGATTCCTATTACTTGGTCTCCACTAGATGATAACATACCATGACTTGGCTCATTTTTGCTTCGATAGCAAAACAAAGACTAGCGGGTGTTGGGAGTGGTGGACTTCCAATTTGGTGGTGAGATATGGGAATTCGTTTGAGTGATGGATTGATTCCGATGATGATGTTCAAAATAGCCATGATAGTGATTGGTATGATTTATTTTTGGGATGTCAGTAGAGGGGAGGTCAAGAATTACTCTATTTGGTAGGACAGGCTCGAGGAAGGTCATGGATTTGTATACTTAGACTTCACTTAAACACCTTTGTAAGGGAGGATTCATGATGGCGGTCTCAATCCCTTCAGGGACATTAGCTTTGGGTTCCATGAGAGGAGGATGCAGAATGGGAGCATTGGTCCGATGGTTATGATCATAGTGGTACAACGTCATCATAATGGTACCTTTATGGGATTAGTTTGGGACCCTAGAATTGCATTTCTTGATAGTTAAGTTACTATTATAAATGTGAGCAATAGTTTTGAATCTCTAGAATTTACCTTTGGGAGGATTAGGAGTGGTTTCATGGAGGACTGGTCTTCCAAGGAGTTGGATGAATTTATGTAGATTATGACTTCCTGGTTTATCAGGAGAAGTCATGTGGATAATAGTGTTTTCACCTTACAGACCAATGTTATCAGTAGAGGGTGCTTCACGTCTTACAGTCTAGTGTGGGATCCTGACGACTTTACCTTCTACGGGGTTCTTATGTTTAGGGAATCTATGGATGACATGTTGGGGGATTTTCCATACAAGGATTGGATGATTGCAGTAGACCGAGGGTGTTGGAGTATTAGGACATTTCCCTTTGACACTTGGAGATGAGGTTTAGTGGATTCCCTATTAGTTTATTACCACATAAACTTCTCTATGATGTCTGATTTTAGAGTTGGGATACATTGGATGGGTATGATCCTCGATAGCGGATGTGATCCTTTGAGGAATTAAAGCTTGTGGATGCAAAGTGGGAACAATGGTAAGAAAACTATGATCATAGTGGTGCAATCTTTCTGAGGATAGCTTTGGACCTTGAGATTTCAGTAGGAGATAGTGCGACAGTTGACATGGAGGCGAGAGCCAATTTTTTCATTCATGAGATTGGTTCTCTAGTAGAGAAGTTCCTTGGTGGGATGATCAAGTTGTTGTAACACCAAGTGTCCATACTTGTGGGTGGTTTTCAAGATATCTCATATGTTAGTACATTATTGAACCATATCTTTAGTGGACGATGTTTCACCTCTTATAGGGTGATTTGGGATACTGGTATGATTTTCAGTTTTAGTCTAGATCAATCGATGGAGGACCAGGTCATGATGGCATTGATTGAGGACAAAAAATATTTGGGAAGGGAGTATTTTTCATGTCCCCATTTTTGGGTTACCCCATTTTGTAGAAAAAAGGACTTTCATGGCTTGTCAGTGGAGAAAAAGGAGTAAAAATGGGGTCATTTAATGTAACTTAGTTGGGATATGTTATTTTTTTAAAGTGAAATTAGGGAAATAAAATAAATTTATATTAATAAGTTACTTAACCATTATTAAAGTGAATTTTAATCTTAAAGTGAAAATTGGAGATAAAATAAGGGTTATATTTGATTTCGTCAAAAAGTGGAAAATTATAGAAGTTGCATTTGATTTGGTAAAAAAGGGGAAAATTATAGAAGGCATGGAAAAAGTATAAAACAAGGGTAACCAATCACTTCTCATTATTATGATTTGATATCTTATTGAGTTCTCTTATATTTAGTGTTTTCGTTGGGGTTTTGGGAAAAACCCTTCCATTGCAGATTTAGTTTCAGTGGTGCAATAACCACCCTAGATAGACAAGGAGGGGGATCCATCCAGGATCTTCATTGCATCTTTATTTTGGCTTTGTTTTCAGTTTTGGGTTGTAGTGATTTTCTTGGAGAGGTTGTGGCACTTGGAGGGTTGGATCTCATATGTTGAGGAGGCCATGGAATGATTCTAGGTTTTTGGATTTTATCAAGTGTGTCTTCCATTAATGTATTACAACTTCCATAATAGCCATTGGATTGTTGTATCCAATCTCCATTCATAATAAAATATTCCATGATTCTCTTCTATTCCAAGTGTATCTAGGATGCTTACAATATGTTTGAAGAAATGTATTTAGTAGAATGAATGCAAAAATATCTATGGAAAAACAACATAATTGCATAGAAATTCATAAAATCTCTGCCTATATCTATTGGGGATATTACACATTTTGTCATAATTTATATCCTACAACACCAATAATTGTTGTCATAGCACTATCATGCACTACATCTACCTTCGTCGGGTCATCCCGAGGATGTCTGTTGATGCTCCTACATCAATGATGAACATGCTAATGGATGGAAGACCTCAATTGAGTAGATCATTGTCTAGTAAATATTTTTAAGATAAAAAAATAGTTCCTACAATGAATGAACCATGTTAGATAAACTTATGTTTTTAATAGTTTTTTTTTTAAATAATAAACTAAGTTGATAAACTTGTTCTAAATAAATTTTGTTTCTTAATTTGTTTAAATACAAAATAATTAAATTAATATATATTTTAAAAAATTTAATAAATTTATTTTAATAATTAAAAAATAAAATAAAAACCCTTGTGTTAGGTGACAGGAAAGAAATGGGACATGGGATCGCCTCTCTAGCAAATATACCACTTGGAATCTTCATTGAATGGCACTTGCCACCCACCTCCTAACACCATCAACTCACGCAATGCAATATAAATTTTCCATTTTAGCACCTGGTGTATCCCCCCAAGCCTAATGTCACCTCGTTCGATCCCATCCTACAATTATGCCAACCCAATACTCTCAATTCCTCTATCTCATTCATTGCATGCTGCAATTTCCAGAGGCTTCTCTTCTCTTCATGGATTCTATGTCCCAAATCTCTACTCATCATTACCTCTCCCCACATTCATGCCAATGAGAAAGATCTTCCTTTATCTTCCCCTCATTGTCTTGGTCCATACCTTGTTCCCTAGCTCTCCTTACTCTTTCTCTATTGTTTCCTTCTCCCCTACCCCCTTTTTCCCACTAGTTACTATGTTTGTGCTTTGACCTGGGAGTTATGCTCATCCCTTCTTCTCCCATGACTCATAGATGAACATCTCTTCACCCAAGGGTGGGGGGGGATCCTCGAGCCATTCTAGATTACACTCTGGATCTCATCTCATTGACACAACTGGAAGCTTTGTATAGGACTACCAAGATCATACACCACCAGATATTAGAGCTAAGGTAAACCTAGCAGAAGTTGATGTTAGACTCCTATGACAATTTATCAATTATGAGGAGGTGTTGTAGGAAACAAGCTCATGGATTTTGAATCTGGGCACCACCTGAGCTCAAAATTCAAAGTATTTGAATACACTTGATATTTAATGGCATATGAAGATGTTAAAAAGATGCACCTTGGTTGAGCGACATGAAATAAAACAATAAATCCCGCTACAAATCGATGATGTCCATAATAAAATCAAGTTGGTTGATTACAATCTGAACCTGATAGAAAACAAGTTGGATGACCTAGACCTGACCAACATGGAACTTCCCCAGCCTCGGGTTCCAACTAGTGAGAACCATTTTACTGTTTAATTTTCATAGTTTATAGATTACTTAGTTTTTTTTTTCAGTATAGGAGACTCGGGTGCCCAATCCCCACCTCACTGTAGTTATATAGGTGATAAACAATAGATAGTTTTTGTTATAGTGATAGTCCCAATCTCTATTTTTCTCATTTTTATAGCTTTAAGAGATAGAAGTACCACAAACTGATAACAAAATGATGCAATGTTGCTATTTTGGTTTTGTTGGATCATGTTGTCATTGATGCCAATGGTTTGATTGATTGATGTCATTGATTAATGTCAAGTGATTGATTGATGCCAAAATATTGATTGATTGATGATGGATGTAATATGTATTGTCCTTGATGAGAATGCATATATGAAGATGGATCAATGAGTTTTCATTGATACATGATGAAGATGGATCAATGTGGTTTCATTGGTATATGATGCATTGTTGGAAAAATGTATAGATGACTCATTATTGTCTTATCATGACTGATAAGGTGAAAAAATGGATGAACTCCAAAGTGGTTTCCTTATGGTGAAAGCCCTCATGGGAAGACGCTTTGCAGATTGAGTCATCCTAGAAGAATGATTGGAGGAACCATGCTTGTATGTGGAATAATGATATAAATATCAATGAATTTGTTGGTGAAACTATCTTAGATGGGTAGTGTTTGTCATGCCATTTCCGGTGGTATGTGGAATGTCACATAACTCCTCACGGTTTGAGAGTTATGGCCTTACAAAATTGAAGGACCCCCATATGAAGGCTTGAAACCCACGAGATCAAAGAAGTCAATGTGCTTTAAAAGAAGAAATCATTATTTAAATGATAAAGTAAAGTGACAAAGTCAAGGTGAATTATTGAAATAATAAAGAGAAGGTGAATTATTGAAATAATAAAGAGAAGTGACAAAATCAAGAAAGATTATTTAAATGATAAAGTGAGATGACAAAATCAAGAAGGAATATTTAAATGATAAAGTATTGGAGAACTTTATATTTATGGAAAGTGGTTAACCCTAAAATAAGGAAAATAGGTTAAGTGACCTAGAAATGGGTTAAGTGACCTAAAGGATGAAAGCATAAATAAGATAGAAATGGTCTCTTGTAAAACATCATTTTTGTGGATCAATGGAGAGCTTCTTGTGAGAATATATTTTGGAGTATTGATGGAGAGCTTCTTGTGAGAGCTTCTTGTGAGAGCATATTTGGTGTGGATCTCTTGATCATGATTGAAGATCTATTTTGAGAAAGAGAGCGTGAGGAGGATCTCATGGACGCATCAAAGTTTCAGCAATATTGGAGATCTTGATGACAAAAGTCTTGGAGCTTCAGAAACCCTAGTTTCTGAGGTGTATGCAGCCTGCAATGAGCCAGGGCGCGTACATATGCAAGTTGTATGAGGATAGGGTGCATACAGTGGATAAATCATGGAGATTTGTGTTTGAGTTGATAACTGGCTATTAAAGACTGAAGCAAGTTCCAGATCTGGATTCTATGGGCTCAGATCTATCACTGATACACTGGTATGGTTACATTATTGTCTCAATGGATACTATTGCTTGTTGTGTTGTGAGTGCTTAGGGCATTCTTGACATGGTTTCTAGGATGTGGTTTATGTTGTTTGATGGAGTGAGAAGCACTCTTATGATTCAATACTGATATGATGGCTATAGTATGATGATGTTTTATGCATGATTGAGTACCATTCATATTGATTGGTTGTGGAGCATGAGTAAGCTATTGGAGAGCTTGGATGTGTTGTGAATGGCTGGTGGTCAGTTTGGACAGTGAGAGACATAAGAGAATGATAAATTTGTTGCAGAGGATCTGAGTTAATCTTGAAGGATAAACCCTAATAGCTCAGAAGGTATACACAGGTTGTTGTATACCCTGACCGCGTACCTACATGGGCTGTAGTGAGCCAAGGCATATACACACGCAGGCTACACTACTGATAGGTCGCGTACCTATTGCAGATTGATATCTATTGAGGATTGTTGCCTCATCTTAGTTGGTGCTGAGTGTGTAAGTTGAGTCTTTCATGATAGAGTTGGTGCTCTTGTAGAGTTGTACTTTATTCAATTGTTGCTGAAAAACCCTAAGGATTGTAGTTCGTAATAAAAAAAAAATTGTACATACATCTTGTGTTCTTTGTGTTCCTTGTTGTGATGACTTGTTGATGACATATTGCTTATATATGTTGCTGATATGTGTTCACATCTAGCTGGTTATAAATGAAAACAATGAGTAATGAGTTGAATGCTAACTAATGCGTTGTGTGTAAGAGGGAAGTTTTGAAAAAGAGCTCCACACTCATTCACCCCCCCCCCTCTAAGTGTGGTAGGTGTGTTCAGCAATTGGTATCAGAGTAGGTCTTCACTACAAGCCTTAACAAGCATGAAGGAGATCCATAGACACACAAATGGATGATGAAGTTCCAATCCTTGATGAGGAAAACTATTATACTTGGAGAATAGAGATGAGAGTATATTTGAAGGAAATGGGAGAAACTATTTGGAAGGCAGCCATTGGTGGATTAGTTTCATTGAAGAACAAGTCAAAGTTTGTAGCTCAAAGGGAAGGAAATAAGAATGATGCATTGGCTCTCAAGACCATTCTTAGTGGACTCTCAAGCCCTATAAAAGAGAGCATGGGACAATGTACTTCCGCCAAGGATCTATGGCTAAATCTAGAGGAGACATATCAAAGCAAGAAGGAGAAGGAATATATTGAAGATCACTCCATCGATATCATTAAAGGTAAAGAATCTCCAAAACCCATTGATTGTATTATTTTGAAATGTGATATTGAAAATATTTCAAGTGAAGATAAAAAATCAAGTGATGATAGCACAAAGGAAGATCTTGAATACATTTCAAATGAAGGCAAAGAATTATGTTTTGATGTTGGCAAAAAGGAAGATCGTGAAGATATTTCAAATGAAGGCAAAGAAACCTCAAAAACCCTTGATTGCAATGATGATGATGAATTTTTCTCTACAAGTGAAGAAGAATATCTAGAAACAGTTTGTGTAAAGTTTGATGGTAATTATCCCATGAATAGAATAGAAGAAGATCTATTAAAACTTCAAAAGGAAGTTGAAGAGGGTTTATATAGATATATAAGTGATCATTATTATATAGAGTATAACTATCTTTTGGATAACACTAAGAAGTTTCTTAGGAGGAGTTTAAGGCATATCTTGAAATTAAAGGAAATGCTCAAGGAACAAGAAGAGAGCAATAAGACTCAATTAGAAGAAAATGAAGAAGAGATCACAAGACTAAAGAATGGAAAAGAAGATATAAATGTAGATGATGAGATTAGCAAAAGTTTTGAAAGCATTGTCCATCTCAAGACCCAATTTGAAGAAGCAAAAATAATAGAGGAACTATTGAAGAATCAAATAAATGAAAAGGAAGAGTCATGTTGTAAGTTAGAAGTTGAAATTGTTGACCTTAGAAAGAAGGTAGAAAAGTCAAACAAATTCTTGAATAGCTCACGAATCTTGGATGAGATCTTGGAAAGTCAAAGATCACCATGTGATAAATCAAGACTTGGATACAAACAAGAATCTACACATGCTGAAGCAAGCACATCAAAGAAGGAAGACAATGTTGCAAAACAACCATCTACACAAGGCAAAGAAAATTTCAAAAGAACAAAGCAAGGAAGACATCAAGAAGCTATTATTGGGACACCAAAGAAAATGTATGAAATTATTTTTCATGGGAATTGTTATTCATGTAATGGATATGGTCACAAAGATTTTGAATGTAGATATTATGAAAGGAGATATAATGGAAGATTTTACAGCACCATGAGGTATTGGAGATGTGATCAAGTAGGACACATTGTTTTTCACTGTAACACCATGAGATGCTACAACTGCTGTGGATTTGGCCACAAATCCCAGGATTATTGGAACAAAAGAAGAAAGTCCATGATGAGCACTTCACATAGCATGGCTAGAAGAAGGAATGAAGTAAGAAAGGGAGACATCTTTGACAAGATGGATGCTCAGAGCTTAAGTTCTTAGGAGAAGGGACATCTACAGAAGTGGGTGAAGAAGACAGAGCAACCAGATCATAATGAAATATTGAAAGGGAGTTCAAGTGTGTTATCCACAGATGAATATGAGGGTGACAGTGGTATCATTCATATACATACGCAGGCTGACCTTGAATAGGTCGTGTACATATGCAATTTGTTGTGCAACAGACCCCGTATATGTGGTAAAGCCTTGGGAAAAAGGAAATGCACATGGATTGCAGCTTGATATGTTGGTATAACTCGGTGTTGCAGAGTCTATCATTGTTTATTGCAGGTTCTGACACTGTTTGTTGCACGTTTTCATGGTTCTATGTTAGATCATGTAAGGTGACGATGTAAAATAAATATTGGGTGCATGGCACTAACCCATGAGTATGGATTGATGTTGATCTGTTGGGGTACATGGCTGGTACATATTTGAGTTTCATTGATATATCTTATGATGTATTATTTAAGCATATGTTGGATATCATGGTGCATGCATTTTGCATGTGGTTGGGCTACATATTGAGACATGTAGTTGGTGAGTTGAGTTGATAGTCATGGTGTACATCATTGGGGATTCATTCTTCTTATGAGTCTAGGAGGAAATACCTATCAGATGCATACCTAGAAAAGAGCTCTATACTTGAGGAAAGAGAACAAAGGCATAATTCCAAGGGGAGCAATGGTCACAGGGGGAGTATGTTCGATGTATATTCAACATTACATCAGAGTTATATCCCTTGTTCAAAAGGGGAGAGATTATTCATAGGAAGATCAAAGGCACTCAGACAGGGGGAGCAGCCCCAAGAGGAGAATGGCCCTTTGACATTGATGTCAAAGGGGGAGAGTTAATCAAATTGTTGTGATTGATGTTTATTGATGGAGAGATATAGTCACATTGACTATTGATGTAGAGAATGCCTTATCTACATGTTGACATCAATAATTGGTAATTGGTGTTGACATCAATATTGGTATTTCCATCAATTCCAAAGGGGGAGATTGTTGGATCATGTTGTCATTGATGCCAATGGTTTGATTGATTGATGTCATTGATTGATGTCAAGTGATTGATTGATGTCAAAATATTGATTGATTGATGATGGATGTAATATGTATTGTCCTTGATGAGAATGCATAGATGAAGATGGATCAATGAGTTTTCATTGATACATGATGAAGATGGATCGATGTGGTTTCATTGGTATATGATGCATTTTTGGAAAAATGTATAGATGACTCATTATTGTCTTACCATGACTAATAAGGTGCACAAATGGATGAACTCCAAAGTGGTCCCCTTATGGTGAAAGCCCTCACGGAAAGATGCTTTGTGGATTGAGTTATCCTAGTAGAATGGTTGGAGGACCCATGCTTGTATGTGTAATAATGAGATGAATATTAATGAAGTTGTTGGTGAAACTGTCCTACATGGATAGTGATTTTCATGCCATTTCCGTTGGTATGTGGAATGTCACATAACTCCTCATGGTTTGAGAGTTATGGCCTCACAAAGTTGGAGGACCCCCATATGAAGGCTTGAAGCCCCCAAGGTCAAAGAAGTCAAAGTGACCTAAAAGAATAAATCATTATTTAAATGATAAATTAAAGTGACAAAGTCAAGGTGGATTATTTAAATAATAAATAGAAGTGACAAAATCAAGAAATGATAAAGTAAGGTGACAAAATCAAAAAGGAATATTTAAATGATAAAGTATTGCAGAACTTTCTATTTATGGAAAGTGGTTAACCCTAAAATAAGGAAAATAGATTAAGTGACCTAGAAATGGGTTAAGTGACCTAAAGGATGAAAGTATAAATAAGATAGCAATGGTCTCTTGTAAAACATCCCTTTTGTGGATCAATGGAGAGCTTCTTGTGAGAATATCTTTTGGAGTATTGATGGAGAGCTTCTTATGAGAGCATATTTGGTGTGGATCTCTTGAGCATGATTGAAGATCTATTTTGTGAAAGAGAGTGTGAGGAGTATCTCATGGACGCATCAAATTTTCAGCAATATCGGATATCTTGACGGAAAAAGTCTCAGAGCTTTAGAAACCCTAGTTTCTGAGGTGTATGCAGGCTGCAATGGGCCAGGGCGCGTACATATGCGAGCTATATGAGGACAGGGTGCATACGGTGGATAAATCATGGAGATTTGTGTTTGATCTGATGATTGGCTGTTGAAGACTGAAGCAAGTTCTATATCTGGATTCTATGGGCTCAGATCTATCACTGAGACACTGGTATGGTTACATTATTGTCTCGATGGATACTATTGCTTGTTGTGTTGTGAATGCTTAGGGAATTCTTGGAATGGTTGCTATGATGTGGTTTATGTTTGTTGATGGAGTGAGAAACACTCTTATGATTTAGTATTGATATGATGGCTATAGTATGATGATTGTTTATGCATGATTGAGTACCATTCATATTGATTGGTTGTGGAGCATGAGTAAGCTATTGGAGAGCTTGGATGTGTTGTGACTAGCTGGTGGTCAGTTTGGACAGTGAAAGACATAAGAGAATGATAAATTGGTTGCATAGGATCTGAGTTTTATCGCGTACATACACGGGTTGTAGCGAGCCAGGGCGCATACACACGTAGGCTGCACTACTGACATGTCGCATACCTATTGCAGATTGATATATGTTGATGATTGTTGCCTCATCTCAGTCGGTGCCGAGTGTGTAAGATGAGTCTTGCATGATAGAGATGGTGCTCTTGTAGAGTTGTACTCTATTCAGTTGTTGTTGAAAAACCCCAAGGATTGTAGTCCATAGTAAAAAGAAAATTGTACATACATCTTGTGTTCTTTGTGTTCCTTGTAGTGATGACTTGTTGATAATATATTGCTAGTATATGTTGTTGATATGTGTTCACATCTAACTGGTTATAAATGACAACAATGAGTAATGAGTTGAGTGCTAACTAATGAGTTGTGTGTAAGAGGGAAGTTTTGAAAAATAACCCCACATTCATTCACCCGCCCTCTAAGTATGGTAGGTGTGTCCAACAGGTTTTCCAGGTGACAAACCAACAAGAAGTATTTGTATTTTACTTTAATGGCAATATAAAGAACAAGTATAACTTACAATAAAAAACTAAAAAATAAGTTTAAAATCTAAATCAATAATTCAATCGACTAATTTAATTAAAAAATCATTTTTATGAACAATACATATAAGTCTTCCTATAAAAATATAGGAAACATGTTCTTGATTAGTGCTCTAATTTGAACATCAATAATTCTCTCTCTATATATGAAAATCAACTTGATAATTATTATTTTTAACTAATATAACTAGAATGCCATTGATTTTTAACATTATGTTCAAAATAAAACCAAGAAAATTATTTCTAATATCATTAATTTTGTGTTCTCCTAATTAATTTTGAACATTAAATTTGAAAAGAAACCAAAAATCATTACCAACACCACTAATTTTTTGTTGTTCTCATTGGTATAAAAGCATAATTGTACTTTAGTTTCAACTTTATTGCAATAAATTGATTTCCAAAATATATTGTCTAAACTTTTATTAACATCGTTGAAACATCAAGTTTTGATTTTTAACATTATGCTCGAAAGAAAACCAAAAACATTATTATCAAAATCATTAATTTTGTATTCCCTTAATTTATTTTGACTTTTATAATTGAAAGACACCAAGAAAATCATTACTAATACCACTAATTTTATGTCATTCTAATTGATATAGAGTAGAGTTATACCTTGATTTCAACTTTATTACATATAATTAACTTTTTTATGTCATTCTAATTGATATAAAGCAGAGTTATACCCTAGTTTCAACTTTATTACATATAATTAACCTTTTTTTTATGTCATTCTAATTGATATAAGGCAGAGTTATACCCTAGTTTCAACTTTATTACATATAATTAACTTTATACCCTAGTTTCAACTTTATTACATATAATTAACTTTCTTTTTCATTCTAATTGATATAAAGCAGAGTTATACCATGTTTCAACTTTATTGCATATAATTAATTTTTTATTGGT
This sequence comes from Picea mariana, assembly GCA_032191745.1. NCBI lineage: Eukaryota > Viridiplantae > Streptophyta > Pinopsida > Pinales > Pinaceae > Picea > Picea mariana. Next base: position 33,779 of record JASDQU010010350.1, on the reverse strand, counting down.
ATAATTGATCTTTTATATGGAAAGAAATAATAAAAAAAAACAATACCAATAAATTGATGTTTCAACTTTAATTGATTCTTTATACTTAAAAAGAAACTAAAAAATCATTACCAATAAATTGATATTTCAACTTTATTGCAATAAATTGATGATGTTTCAACTTTATTAATTGATTTATAAAATATATTGTGTAATCTTTTATTAACATCCTTGAAACATCAAAATTTCTATTATAATAATTAATATAAAACATAATTTTATCTTGGTTTCAACTTTATTTTCATAAATAAATTCAATTCCATGGTATATTTTGTTAACATCGTTGCAACATCAAATACTTGATTTCAATAAATAAATTCTTGAAACATCAAATTTTCTATTAAAATAATTAATATAAAACATAATTTTACCTTGGGTTCAATTCCATAATATGTTATATTTTGTTAACATAGTTGCCACATCAAATACTTGATTTCAATAAATAAATTCATTCCAATACTTGTCGACGATAAGTGAACCAACGAAATACTCCCTTTGTAATACTCCATATTAGATATTGAGAAAACTACAATATAATACTCTATATTAGACATTGAAAAGAGTGTAATTTAAATATCTAGATGTGAGGAATCATAAGGTCACTATGAAGGGAAAAGAAAAACATGATGTGAATAATCATGAGGTAATTGTGAAGGCATCAAGGGAGGGGGGTTGGGGAGAGGAGAGGGAAAAAATAAACTAAAGAATAGGGAGGGAACGATTTAGAGGAAAATACAAAGGGAAGATTCAAAGTTCAAAGTTCTAATCCATTCCTCTATCCTTTTTCTCAGTAATGGGATTACCCATCCCATGATGTGGATCTTCTTTACTCCACCATGTTATACAATTATTTATCACTTGATTACCTGATGGGAATCATCTAGAGGTTAGCAGTCTAAAACACTGAATTATGTCAAATTTCCCTTGAGCATATACCACCTTTCTGTCTAGTCGCAGGTTATCTCTTTAAAACCTATGACCAAAAATGATGGTCGCTCCTTGTCCTTTTGCAAAGGGTGACTAGTGGAACCTTGCAAGAATGAAGGGCATGACCGGGTCCATTACTGTCAATTTAGGAATGGTTATAACGCGATGGGATCAAGCTCAGATTTATTGTAATTCAACCTCAAGAAGCTTGTTATTTTGAGTGTCTAAGAGTTATCCACCATCTCATATCTTTCTTCCTATATATTGAGGGCCTCTCATGGAAAAAGGGGAGGAAAAGACATAGTAAACTTATACTGTCAGATTGATTATGGAGCTTGGGAAAGAAAATTGGGAGAAGTTTCATCAAGCTATTTGTATGTAAACTATAAGATTTTTTCCTTATTAATAGAAGATGCACATGATTTTCCCCTCTAATTGATTCTATATCATTATCATAATCTTTGGAGAGAATTAGGATTTTCATGTTATATCATTAGATCTATTATAAATCTATACATGATACATTTGATCTTGTCAAATGAGTTTGTTTGTGTCTTCATGTGTGTAGATCCACGTTGACAAAGAGTGAAGGACATCTTCGAGAAAACAAACAGTAAAGGAGCATGCAGGGACAACCGTCAGGTGACCAGGTAAGCCCTTTTATTCCATTCACTTATATGTCATTTCAAGTATGATTTAGATCTAGGAAGGTCCACTGTTTGTATCTCTATTATGTCTTAGTTCTATGGAGAGACTAAGGCAGGCAACTCCTGCAAAGTGTAATTATCCTAGAATAGATTGGCGACTCCATTGGGGAAGTTTATTTAGTTTTCTTCCTCAACTTTTAAATTCATATTCTCAACATCCTTGCATGTTTTAAGCCTCGATTTTTGTTTTCATTACGCCCATATTTATTTTCTGATTCTATTTGAAAGTGTTCAGTACTAGATATGATAGATTTCCCTTAGATGTTCCTTAGATATACTTGTATGATCACATTCGCCCCATTAAAACACGTGACCACCAAAAATCACACTAAGCACTGCGACCAATGCTTATGGTTGCCCATCTCTCCTAGTACACAATGGAACTGATCACTTTGTCTTAACTGAAAAGGTACGACCATCCACAAAATATCTTTTTGAAGGGACATCCTTCAAATCTAGCTCATATCTGCTTTTTTTTGTTTTCTTACAGTCTCATAGGTCTTTCTCATATGTGTTCCAACATTCATTGTTGCAACCTTTTTCAAATCATTTGAAAACTTTTTAAATTGAAAAATTGAGTTTCTTGTGATTGAACATTTTATTTCTTGGGTGTTTGTTTTATGCATCTTCCTTCTCTTTTGAGTTATTTTGATGCTTGTAGACCTACTTGATTTCAATTTTTGGTTTGCATTATTTTTTTGTGCTATCCTTTGTGTTTGCATCTAGTTCTTATCAACTCATTTGAAAGAAAGAAAAAAAAATAAGTTGCATTAAAAATTTTCATAGCATTTGGAAGCATTGGGAAACCAAAAAGTAGCTACATTCTAGTTAGTGGGTGGAGAATTTTTTAGTTTGCATTTTAAAGAAAAGTAAATTGTGTTTTAAAAACATTTTCCCCCTCATGGTCCGGAGGGGGGGAAATAATTGTGTATCCTATAGTTTATTTGGCTCATATATCAAACACCTTTTGCGTTCAAAGAGTAGTTCATGTTTCTTCAATTGAATGTTACGCTTGTTTCTTTGCTTGAGACCTCTTGCTTCTTTTTGTAGATAGGCTTCATCAAAACTAAAGATTGCATTCCATTCATTTTTTTTTTTTTTGAATTATTCTTGGAGTGAGAGTGATAACACCATATAGTTCACTTCCATTTACCCTTTTGAGTAACAAAAACGATAAAAGAAATAAGGTACCTAATTTAAAATCAACTAGACTTTTTCTTCATTAGAAAATGATCGCAAGTCTAGGTTATAGGGTGAAGAGTAAATTCTCTAAGGACATTGAAACAAAACTAGGAACACTAATGAGAGAAAATCCATTAGTAATGTGAAGTGTTTTTTGGGAAATTGCCTCTAACAAAGGAGTCAAACGGTAGGAGAAGTCGAGAAGCATTTGTAACATCCCCAACCACCACCAACAGGTCGAGCAACGCTACCTAACAACTGTATCTTTGCTTCTCTGCTCTGATACCAATTTGTATCATCTTTGGCCACCTAGGTCGGGCCATGCTACTCCAGATAACGCTCTGATACCATTCTGTGACAACCCCAACCTTAATATACTCAGATATGCCACACATAGATACTTGCAGAAACATCATACACATCCATATAAACATAGATAGAGAACACATTCTTCTAATACACATATTAATGTGGAAATAACAATAAAAGCATACATGTAGTATTTGCAGGAAAAACCCATAAATATAACAACATATATAGGAAATACTCATCCATATAGCATGTACAAATACACAACATGTAAATGAATAGAGAAATGGGTACTTATCTTTTCATTGAAGTACACCAACTTCGTGTAGACCTTCCATGAACCTCCCAACCATAGACAACGCTGCTCATTACTCTCAGCAGTGGGTCACCCTTGAGATGGGACTAAAATCTATCGGGAAATGGATTCCTAGGCTTGGCAGGGACAACGAGAAGTTTCACAACACAACAAGAAGGATTTCCTCCAAGGATCCACTTACACCCACAACTCAAAGACTCTCATTCCCCACATGCCTGTCCCACCTCAGGAGTGTACACATTCATTGTCACACAGTCCATCGACTGATACACCTCCCTTTCCTTGGGATTCAACAACAGGTCAGATCAAGAATTCTCAGAGCTCTGTAGCTGCTACTGAAATCACACAGGAGAACTCTCTTCCTCAGCACACTCTCTCACTTGGAGAGAGATGCTCACAAGAGAACTCTCTTCCTCAGCACACTCTCTCACCTAGAGAGAGTTTCTCATAGGAGAACTCACACATGAGAACTCTCTTCCTCAGCACACTCTCTCATTAAGAGAGAGTTGTTNTTTTTGTGCTATCCTTTGTGTTTGCATCTAGTTCTTATCAACTCATTTGAAAGAAAGAAAAAAAAAAGTTGCATTAAAAATTTTCATAGCATTTGGAAGCATTGGGAAACCAAAAAGTAGTTGCATTCTAGTTAGTGGGTGGATAATTTTTGAGCTTGCATTTTAAAGCAAAGTAAATTGTGTTTTAAAAACATTTTCCCCCTCATGGTCGGGAGGGGGGAAAATAATTGTGTATCCTATAGTTTATTTGGCTCATATATCAAACACCTTTTGCGTTCAAAGAGTAGTTCATGTTTCTTGCATTGAATGTTATGCTTGTTTATTTGCTTGAGACCTCTTGCTTCTTTTTGTAGATAGGCTTTATCAAAACTAAAGATTGTATTCCATTCATTTTTTATTTTTTTTTGAATTATTCTTGGAGTGAGAGTGATAAAACCATATAGTTCACTTCCATTTACCCTTTTGAGTAACAAAAACGATAAAAGAAATAAGGTACCTAATTTAAAATCAACTAGACTTTTTCTTTATTAGAAAATGATCTCAAGTCTAGGTTGTAGGGTGAAGAGTAAATTCTCTAAGGCCATTGAAACAAAACTAGGAACACTAATGAGAGAAAATCCATTAGTAATATGAAGTGTTTTTTGGGAAATCACCTCTAACAAAGGAGTCAAACGGTAGGAGAAATCGAGAAGCATTTGTAACATCCCCAACCACCACCACCAGGTCGAGCAATGCTACCTAACAACTGTATCTTTGCTTCTCTGCTCTGATACCAATTTGTATCATCTTCGGCCACCCAGGCCAGGCCATGCTACTCCAAATAATGCTCTGATACCATTCTGTGACAACCCCAACCTTAATATATTGGGATATGCCACACATAGATACTTGTGGAAACATCATACACATCCATATAAACATAGACAGAGAACATATTCTTCTAATACACATATTAATGCAGAAATAACAATAAAAGCATACATGTAATATTTGTAGGAAAAACCCATAAATATAACAACATATATAGGAAATACTCATCCATATAGCATGTACAAATACACAACATGTAAATGAACAGAGAAATGGGTACTTATCTTTTCATTGAAGTACACCAACTTTGTGAATACCTTCCACGAACCTCCCAGCCATAAACAACGCTGCTCATTACTCTCAGCAGTGGGTCACCCCTGAGCTAGGACTAAAATCCATCGGGAAATGGATTCCTAGGCTTGGCAAGGACAACGAGAAGTTTCACAACCCAACAAGAAAGATTTCCTCCAAGGATCCACTTACGCCCACAACTCAAATACTCTCATTCCCCACATGCCTGTCCCACCTCAGGAGTGTACACCTTCACTGTCACATAGTCCATTGACTGATACACCTCCCTTTCCTTGGGATTCAACAACAGGTCAGATCAAGAATTCTCAGAGCTCTGTAGCTGCTACTGAACTCACACGGGAGAACTCTCTTCCTCAACACACTCTCTCACTTGGAGAGAGATGCTCACAGGAGAAATCTTTTCCTTAGCACACTCTCTCACCTGGAGAGAGTTTCTCATAGGAGAACTCACACATGAGAACTCTCTTACTCAGCACACTCTCTCACCAGGAGAGAGTTGTTAACAGGGGAACTCACATAGGAGAACTCTCTTCCTCAATACACTCTCTCACCTGGAGAGAGTTGTTCAGAGGAGAACTCACACAGGAGAACTCCCTTCCTCAGCACACTTTCTCACTTAGGGAAAGTTTTTCATAGGCCTGACAACCTTCTTCTTCTATCCACGGGCCTGGAAACCTATCTCTTCACTCTCGCTTCTCAACAGATGAGCATGGAGATGAAAACAATGGAAACTAGACATGGATGACAGTAATGATAGAACAATACACAATAAACCTTTCTATTATAGGTTCCACAAGGGTAATCATTCGGGCTTGTAGCAAAGGTTCAGGTGTCTTAGAATTTGACAATCGCAGACTGTCTCACTGCATACTTTCTTAGTGCATCAGTGATTCACTGTAAGGGATGGCTAGCCTAGTCCAAATGGAGAGAATGGTGAGAATCCACCCTTAAATATGCATGCATCTTGGATGACACTTGGTTGTCCATGAGCACATTCCTCTCCATTTGGAACTCATTCCCCTTCCCAAAGGAACTTAGGATAAATTAATATCCTCTTTACATCCCTTTAGAATAATAATTGTATATTATTCTCTTAGGTTTAAGCTCTTAGGATTAGCCCTTTTTCCTCAATCTCTTAGCCTCCTCCCTTGCCCAACCTAGTGCATCTTAGTCCCCCATACTCTTTCTTCATGATCTTGGATCTTAGTTTACACGCAATGATGTTGTTTATATTAATATTATGAATATTTACATGTACGAGACAGGCTCTTAGCCTTTAACATCTAGGTCATATGGTCTAATAAGCACATAAGCATCCTAGCTTATAACACTTGGATCACCATCCTGCAAAACATGCTACAATTTATGATTACAATCGGGGGTCTCCCTTGGAATATTACAATCCCCTCCCCTTATTTTTTCACTGTCCTTAGTGCAACTTGTTTATACATATACAATTCAAAAATTATTCAAAAATGTTCCAAGATTTAACTATTGGAAGCCTATTATCCACCTGGTGCTCTACTTTAAGCACCAATTATAGTGTTCATACTACAATTGGAATTCATTTTCTCTACTCTATAGAGATGTTTCAAGAATAATTCAGCTCATTGTACCATTTGACACACCCTCCTTATGGCAGCTACCATGCCATAAGAATTTCTAAGTTGCATATTCCTTGTTGAACTCACTCTTCCAGACTTAGGTATCCTTTCACTGCTACACAGTCCATCAACAATCCATATTTCCAAGTATTTCACACGCAAGGAGAGCGTCGAACCACTACCAGAGCCTCTCACCATGGTTCTCCATTAAAGGGCTTCAGTGTCTCTAACAATAGTTCTTCTTACAACATTCCCACTTAAACCAATATTGTCTCTTCTGCATCACACACATGCAGTTATTATGAGAGAGCATCATAACAATTCATTTAAAAATTCAAACTGACTTCAAAAGAAATTTCAACTTTTCCAAATTATGAAATTCTATTTCATAATTTTTCATGGCTGTTGCAATAGTAGGAAGGTAGTTTTCCTTGTGGTTTTCAGCAAACACCCTATTGAATTCTGTTTTTCTTGCAATGCTTCTATCTTGCATTCAACCAACAAATTGTCAGTATTTCTTGTACATCATATTCTCATTGCAATATGTACAAAACCTTATGCAATGATCTTAGAATTGTCTACACCTAGCAATTCAATCACAATTACCAAACAATTTTAACAAAATAGAATGACTCATCATTATATGCATATGCATGTTCATAATTAATATCTATAAGTTCATTACTTATTTTTATGAACAAGAAATTTTATGTAGCCAGTATTCATGTGACTACTTGACTTGCAACTTTCCTTTGCAATGTCTAACAACTTCTGAAATTTCCTCAACTTCATGAGTTAACAACATTTCAACTGCCAGTAACCATTATTTCCATGCAATAATATATATGCATGTACTTACAAAACACATTCAATAATTGCATTTAGTATACAATTCTATCACTTACTATGCATGAGTGCAATTATCAATGCATACTTATTCAATGCACCTTGCATTGAATTACATAATTCTCTTTATCTCAGTCGTGTATCTCACCATCCATAAGTTGGAATTCTGGCCAATGTCTTGACACATTCTCCACACACATCCTATTGTCTTCACAATTAATTGGATTCCTTCCCTTTTGACCTGAACACTACACCAAGAATATAATTATGTGGTGTTCATTAGTGTTAGAAAAAAGGTTGCAGTCCAAGTTTTATTTAAAAGTATGAATCTTTTGGTACCTTTGTGGTTCATAACCTTTCCATATCCAACCATGTCTTGGTCTCATACATGACTAGATTTATTGGCATTCATTCCTATAAGAAGTTCTTATCTTTTATTTCTTTGGTTATTAACCCATAACCAAATCAACATGACATTCTACTATGTCAGTGTGCGCATTCAAAAAGCTAAGAAACCTTGAATTAGTACAGGCCTCCAGCCTTTACCACATCCAATGGTATGCATTCAAATAATATAATCATGTAACTTTATAAAATAACTCTGGCTGAGAAAATTCTTACCTAAATTCCCTTTAGAAATTATGCAATAATAGTAATAAAACTCATACTTGCATGACTACCATTAATAAATTTTATGCTACCTGAATGTTTGATGGCAGTAGAAGCTTTCATGATTTTTTTACCAAACTTATAACCAACACTTCAACTTTATGATGCTTCCTTCCATATGCAGCAATATCCACAACAACACTTGCAACATGAAAGAATTATTTCCTTTGGCTATCCCAACAAGCCATAACATACTTGTTTCCATAGAAATTTCAGCAAATTCCTTCCCCATGTACAAAT
>JASDQU010010350.1:13632-25070 GCA_032191745.1 Picea mariana | reverse complement strand
AACAATACACAAGAAACCTTTCTATTATAGGTTCCGCAAGGGTAATCATTCGGTCTTGTAGCAAGGGTTCATGTGTCTTAGAATTTGACAATCACAGACTGTCTCACTGCATACTTTCTCAGTGCATCAGTGATTCACTGTAAGGGATGGCTAGCCTAGTCTGAATGGAGATAATGGTGAGAATCCACCCTTAAATATGCATGTGTCTTGGATGACACTTGGTTGTCCATGAGCACGTTCCTCTCCACTTGGAACTCGTTCCCCTTCCCAAAGGAACTTAGGATAAATTAATATCCTCTTTACATCCCTTTAGAATAATAATTGTATATTATTCTCTTGGGTTTAAACTCTTAGGATTAGCCCTTTTTCCTCAATCTCTTAGCCTCCTCCCTTTCCCAACCTAGTGGAGCTTAGTCCCCCATACTCTTTCTTCATGGTCAGTTTACACGCAATGATGTTGTTTATATTAATATTATGAATATTTACATGTACGAGACAGGCTCCTAGCCTTTAACATCTAGGTCGTCTGGTCTAATAAGCACATAAGCATCCTAGCTTATAACACTTGGATCACCAGCCTGCAAAACATGCTACAATTTATGATTACAATCGGGGCTCGCCCTTGGAATATTACAATCTCCTCCCCTTATTTTTTCACTGTCCTTAGTGCAACTTGTTTATACATATACAATTCAAAAATTATTCAAAAAGGTTCCAAGATTTAACTATTGGAAGACTATTATCCACCTGGTTCTCTACTTTAAGCACTAATTATGGTGTTCATACTACAATTGGAATTCATTTTCTCTACTCTATAGAGATGTTTCAAGAATAATTCAGCTCATTGTACCATTTGACACGCCCTCCTTATGGAAGCTACCATGCCATCAGAATTTCTAAGTTGCCTATTCCTTGTCGAACTCACTCTTCTAGGCTTAGGTATCCTTTCACTGCTACACAGTCCATCAACAATCCATATTTCCAAGTATTTCACACGCAAGGAGAGCATCGAACCACTACTAGAGCCTCTCACCAAGGTTCTCCATTAAAGGGCTTCAGTGTCTCTAACAATAGTTCTTCTTCCAACATTCCCACTTAAACCAATATTGTCTCTTCTGCATCACACACATGCAGTTATTATGAGAGAACATCATAACAATTCATTTAAAAATTCAAACTGAATTCATAAGGAATTTCAACTTTTCCAAATTATGAAATTCTATTTCATAATTTTTCATGGCTGTTGCAATAGTAGGAAGGTAGTCTTCCTTGTGGTTTTCAACAAGCACTCTATTGAATACTATTTTTCTTGCAATGCTTCTATCTTGCATTCAACCAACAAATTGTCAGTATTTCTTGTACATCATATTCTCATTGCAATATGTACAAAACCTTATGCAGTGATCTTAGAATTGTCTACACCTAGCAATTCAATCACAATTACCAAACAATTTTAAAAAATTAGAATGACTCATCATTATATGCATATGCATGTTCATAATTAATATCTGTAAGTTCATTACTTCTTTTTCTGAACAAGAAATTTTTTGTAGCCAGTATTCATGTGACTACTTGACTTTCAACTTTCCTTTGCAATGTCTAACAACTCCTGAAATGTCCTCAACTTCATGAGTTAACAACATTTCAACTGTCAGTAACCATTATTTCCATGCAATAATATATATGCATGTACTTACAAAACACATTCAATAATTGCATTTAGTATACAATTCTATCACTTACTATGCATGAGTGAAATTATCAATGCATACTTATTCAATGCACCTTGCATTGAATTACATAATTCTCTTTATCTCAATCGTGTATCTCACCATCCATAAGTTGGAATTCTGGCCAATGTCTTGACACATTCTCCACACACTTCCTATTGTCTTCCCAATTAACTGGATGCCTTCCTTTTCGACCTGAACACTACACCAAGAATATAATTATGTGGTGTTCATTAGTGTTAGCAAAAAGGTTGGAGTCCAAGTTTTATTTAAAAGTATGAAGATTTTGGTACCTGTGTGGTTCATAACCTTTCCATATCCAACCATGTCTTGGTCTCATACATGACTAGATTTACTGGCATTCATTCCTATAACAAGTTCTTATCTTTTATTTCTTTGGTTATTAACCCATAACCAAATCAACATGACATTCTACTATGTCAGTGTGTGCATTCAAAAAGCTAAGAAACTTTGAATTAGTACAGGCCTCTAGCCTTTACCACATCCAATGGTATGCATTCAAATAATATAATCGTGTAATTTTATAAAATAATTATGGCTGGGGAAATTCTTACCTAAATTCCCTTCAACAATTATGCAATAAGAGTAATAAAACTCATACCTGCATGACTACCATTAATAAATTTTATGCTACCTGAATGTCTGATGGCAGTAGAAGCTTTCATGCTTTTTTTACCAAACTTATAACCAACACTTCAACTTTATGATGCTTCCTTCCATATGCAGCAATATCCACAACAACACTTGCAACATGAAAGAATTATTTCCTTTGGCTGTCCCAACAAGCCATAACATACTTGTTTCCATAGAAATTTCAGCAACTTCCTTCCCCATGTACAAATTTTCCTTGTTGATCCCAGAATTCTTCAATTCTTCCTAGATTCCCGAATCTTCTTGTGCTCTCCTTGTAATCATTGTACATGATTAGTTTGGACCTGAGCACTTTCTAGCCAAATCACTCTTGGCTTCTTTCTCATTTATAGCCAAATACTAAGATGATGTTAACCTTCAACATTCATTAATTTCCTGGATCCAACTAATCCAACTCATACTTGGACGAATTATAGTTCCAATCAAGCTATTTTATAGACTCTGGATTCTTCAACATCCATTTAGTTTTTCAAAATGAACTACTTCAGCCTTTTTCTGACTAACTACCTTGTTACTTGAGGTTTCTTGTACCTTCTCTTCTCTTTGACTACTAGTCTCAAACTTGAATTGCATAGACAATCTTTATTCATATTGTAAGGATGCAAATATGCCCCCTTTGCTAGTTGCATAGAATTATGTGACACTTATTCAATTGCATTGTTGAAATTTTTCTGATAGCTACAGCCCAATCATGCCCACTAGACCTAACATAACCAACTCAATTACTTTTCTCTTGTCTCCTATAGCCAACTGTACCATTCAATATTTCCCATGCCTACTTCTTGGGAATTGAAATCTTTCCTCTACCTAAGAATCTATATAGCTATTACTAGCTCCTGAATCAACTAAAAATAGTGAATGCATGGTTATTGCTCATACCTTCTACTTAATCATGTGTGATGGAAAATTTTCTTGCTTGCTATCTAGGCTGCATAGGTCCTTGGTACAGTTCTAATGCAAATCCCTCTTTCTCCCGGGTTGTGCGACCTCCCGGTCTAGGATCGATCAATTTGATGGAGTTGAATTGGCTCTCAGGCTCCTGTTGAGCTCTGAAACCTTATCCATGGGATTTTGTTTCCTTCCCCATGCTCGCGATAGAGAACAAGGGTATTTTCAAAACCCGCAAAATCCTTTATGGAACCCTATTCCAAGTTAGGCGCTAATCCAATGATACCCAAGGGATTTCGGGACTTCTCACTCCACCCGGTGTAGGTCCAAACTTACTTAACCTTTCGGGTGCTTCTCTAAGCGTCATGTGCGTCCAAATTCAACTTTCATGCCCTATCCCTTTCTCCTTCGGCGATGATAGAATATGGTTGCAGATATGAATAGGAACCAAACCAATAGGTGCTTACTTCATGCTTCGAGTGTTTTCAATTCACCACAATGCCAATCTCTCGAAATCCAAACTCGTGACCTTCACAATAGAGGTGAGAGGGATAAATGGTTCCCTCTCTCTATCCAAATCAATGGACACAAATAGGTTCAAGACTCCGTGCTTCAGGATTTCCAAAGCCTTAAATTCCACAAACCTCGAGAGTGACAACTCTCTGGAGTGTCAGATCTTTTGACACATGTCCCCGACTATCAAGGATCACGATGAAATCTGACACTTCGGGCTTTAGTAGTTCTCAACCCACGCGATCCCACTTTCCTCCGAAGTGGATATTCTCTAAAGTGAAGGATATGATGACACTTTTCCTCAGCTGATGGACGACACAAATGAACTCTAACTCTCTGACCTTCGGGAGTTATTCTCCATCCAACTCCATATTCCTCTGGAGCGTTCCTTCTCTGGAGTGTAGGATCTGGTGACACTTTTCCCTATAGGATAAATGGCCCATATCTTCTTTGAATACCGATGACTTCATAATTTCTCCACCCTTTTTCACTAGATTCCACTGAAATGAATGATATTCTACCACATGACTCCAAACATCGGACAACCGATATCTTCTCTGCTACTCTGGGCTTTAGGGATTTTCAAAGTACCATACTTCAAATCCTCCGGAGTTAATGATCAACTGTCACGTGTCATCCTACGCCAACGACTAGGATTTACTTCTGACTTTGGAGCTTTGACAATATTGCATGTTTCCCCCTTGAAAAATCTAGGAGTTTTGCTGCTATAAAGTTTCATATCTATCGCGACTTGTCCCTCCTAACAATGGGTGGTCCTGATCTTCTTCGAAACTTTGACAATTTTTCTCTCTTGTGCATTCGAGCTCAAAATTTTTGAATTTCACGAAGTCGAAAGGACTTTGGGAATTAACCTTCATGCAACTTACTAGTATCTGAAGACTCTCTAACCTTCATGCTCAAATCCAATGGTTGGGATCTGTCTTCCTCCTCTACATGCTCCTCCTTTTCTAGACATAGATCTTTTACAGTCCAGATCAAATCTCACAGTCAATCTGATGGTTGTAGTAGCTCCTCCCTCCTAAGCTCCCGAACTTGAAGCAAGTTCATTTGCATGCACTTGCGTTATCTATCCTAAGCTTTGAACTTGTTCTGACTTCCAAAGGGTATCAACACTTCACTCCCTCAAAGAATTCTTGTGCCCTCCTGGCACTCTGTGTACTCCTTGCACTATCTCTATGCACACCTAGTAGAGCTTATAGGGTTTTTAGTAACTCTAGTTGTGCCTCCTCTGCACAGACTTTTCTTACTTCTTTCTATGTGGTTTGCTCAATCAAGAATCCTCACGGTTCCTTCTCTAAGCCTTTTTATGTTCTTTAAACAAGAATTTGGGTGCTAGCCCCCTTTTCTTCAGTCCCCAAATCATGTGACCATGGCTATGACCAAGTGCTAATATTTGGATGCTTATCCAGAGACTTGAAAATTTGGGGCTTTGGAGCTTTAGAGGTTTCCCTTTCCACACCCCAAAAACATCACAGAACAATGAACTAGCGAATTCATGGAGGACAAGGGATCTACGAACCACATCCTCTTTTAAGATCTATGTGGATAGGAACTCTAGGGCTCCAGGCTTCGATGGTTTCCAAAGAACATCACAACAAATCTCCCGCACTGTCACATTGGGAAACTCACGAAGTGGGGTGGATCAATGGTCCACACATTCCCAACATTCTACAACTGATATTTACTATGGAACTCCAAGCTTCAGAAGTTCTAGACTGTCCATACTCTAAATCTTTCCAGAGTGCCAAGTCTTCAGACTGTTGCATCTATTTCCAAGTGTCATCTCTTGATCAACGGTCGAGATTAACTCCAGCCTTACGGTTTCGGGCTTCAGTGCTTTGGGACTTTGGAGCTTCGGGGTTCCAGGACTTTGGAGGATTTCACATCTACACACCCCAAAACTCCCGAACCATGAATATTCAAATACTTCCATGTCACCCCTGGTGACATTATCATGTCATGTCACTTCGGTGCTATGGGACTTCAAGGATTTCTTCCTCCCACTAACTCATGAACCATTTTGTTTAGAGTGTCAATTCTCTAGAATTCAAGTTCTGGTGCCACGCATCCCCTACAACCATCAGGGGCCCCACTAACCATGCTCAAGAAGAGTGCCACGTGGAGAAATATTAGAAGCGGACACGTGGCCCATTATGACAGGTGACATGTGGCACATTCTAACTGACATTTCTATCCTCCAAAGGTTCTTAACTCACTGACATGTGGCACACATCCCATGTGTCCACATCATCCCTGGTGACATCATCAGGCCATGTCACTTCAGGACTAAGAGCTTCAAAATATTTTACACTTGCATTCCTCAAATCTCCTGAACTCTCAACTTTCGAGCTGCTTTACCCTCTGGAGTCCACATGGTACAACTGCCAACAATTAAGGTGGTGGCACATGGCATGTCTAGGAAAGGTCCATGTCACCACTAGTGACATCATCATGCCATTCCACTTCTATTCTTCAGCTTTGGGACTTCAGGCTTCGAGACTTTTCACACTAGCACACTCCAATTATTCCGAACGTCAAACTCCCGAACAAGCTGATCTTCTGAAATGCGTCCATTTTGTGACAGTCCAGATCAACTCTAAACTTTGGGACTTCGGGAGTTTTCACGTTAGCATACATTGTTTCTCTCGAATACATTGATCTATTAACACATGCCCCTTTTTGATGAACGGTTTGGATTAACTATGGACTTTAGGACTTCAGGATTTGAGAGTTTTCACACTAGCACACTCCAATTCTCCCGAATGTCAAACTTCCGAACAAGTTGATCTATCGACACATGTCCCTTTCAATGAACGGTCCATATTAACTCTGGACTTCGGGACTTCGTGACTTCAAGAGTTTTCACTCTAATCACACCTTGTTTGTCCCGAATGTCAAATTCTCGTACAAACTAATCTGCAGACATGTGTCCCTTTTGATGAATGGTCTAGATTAACTCTGGACTTCGGGACTTCAGAATATTTTACACTCTAGCACACTCCATTTCTCTCGAAGTGTTGAACTCTAAACTATTGTGATATCTATGGCTCACAACCACCTGTTCATAGATCTGATGGCAGAGATTTTTTCTTCATCATTGTGTCTTACCTTCTGCTCCTAGATCAATCTAACGGTTGTGATCTGTCTTTGGCCAAAACCAACGGTCAAGCACTTCTCCCCAGATCTACGTTGTAGATCCACTCTGAGACTTCAGAACTTTGGGATTCATCCCTTTCTTCTCTATCACACATAACTTTTCCAAATTCGTGAAGTTTGAAGTACTTAGGGGTTAATCTTCCTACACCTTTTTCCACATATGACAGTTGTGAAGGATCCTCCTTCTCCCGAACAGATCCTATGGCCTAATTTTAAACTTTGAGTCCCAACACAATAGTTTTTGTGGCTTCTTTCTCTATTTCCATTCCATAAACCATTATACCTCCTGAGCTTTTGAACACAGTCCCAGTGTTCACACAGTGCCTTCTTGGTAGTCAAGGACGTTCTAAGGTTCATATTTTGTCCCTGTTGACAATATTTCACTCTAGATCCTTTGTTTTGTTAACCACTAACATGTCCCATCTAGGCTCAATATTGAAGCCATGGCTTTGATACCAATTTATAACGTCCCCAACCACCACCAACAAGTCAGGAAATGCTACCTAACCATTTTATTTTTTCTTCTCTTCTCTAATACCAATTTGTAGCATCCTCGACCACCTAGGCTAGACCATGCTACTCTAGATAACGCTATAATACCATTCTGTGATAGCCCCAACCTTAATATACGAGGCTATTCCACATAAAGATAATTGCGGAAACATCATACACATCCATATAAACATAGACAGAAAACCTATTATGCTAATATAGAGATTAATGCAGAAATAACAGTAAAATCATACATGCAGTATTCACAAGCAAGACCCATAAATATAACAACATATATAAGCAATACTCATCCATATAGCATGTAAATGAATAGAGAAATGGGTACTTATATTTTAATTGAAGTACAACAACTACATGCAGACCTTCCATGAACCTCCCAGCCATAAACCACATTGCTCATCACTCTCAGCAGTGGGTCACCCCCGACCTACTACTAAACTTCACTGGGAAAGGGATTCTTAGGCTAGGCAGGGACAACAGAAAGTTTCACAAAACAGCAAGAAGGATTTCCTCTAAGGAGCCACTTATGCCCATAACTCACAGAATCTCATTCCCCACATGCCTGTCCCACCCCAGGAGTTTACACCTTCACCATCACACAGTCCATCAGTTGCTACACCTCCCTTTCCTTAGGTTTCAGCAACAGGCTGGATCAGGAATTCTCGGTGCTTTGTAGCTGCTACTAAACTCACACAGTAGAACTCTCTTCCTCGGCACATTCTCTCACCTGGAGAGATATGCTCATAGGAGAACTCACACTGGAGAAATCTCTTCCTCAACACACTCTCTCACCTGGAGAGAGTTTCTCAAAGGAGAACTCACACAAGATAAATCTCTTCCTCAGCACACTCTCTCACTTGGAGAGATTTGTTCACATGGGAATTCACACAGGAGAACTCTCTTCTTCAGCACACTCTATCAGCTGGAGAGAGTTGTTCACAAGAGAAATCACATATGAGAAATCTCTTCCTCATCACACTCTCTCACCTGGAGAGAGTTGTTCACAGGCTTGAAAACCTGCTTCTTCTATCCACGGGCCTGGAAACCCATCTCTTCACTCCCACTTCTCAACACATGGGTGTGGATATGACAACAAAATAAACTAGACATGGAGGATGATAATGAAAGAAAAATACATAGGAAACCCACTAGTTACAAGTGCCACAAGGGTAACCATTCAGGCTTGTAGCATGGATTCAGGTGTCTTAGAATTTGACAATGGAAGGCTGACTCACTGTGTACTTGCTCATTGCATCAGTGAGTCGTCATAACAGATGGATAGCCTGGCTCGAATGGCAAGAATGGTGATAATCCCCCTGTAAATTTGCATGTGTCTTGGATGACTCTTGGCTCTCCAGGAGCATGTTCCTCTCCATTTGGAACTCGTTCCCCTTCCCAAAAGAACTTAGGATAAATTAATATCCTCTTTACAACCCTTTAGAATAATAATTATATATTATTCTATTGGGTTTAATCTCTTAGGCTTAGCCCTTTTTCCTCAATCTCTTAGCCTCCTCCCTTGCCCAACATAGTGGATCTTATTCCCCCGTACTCTTTCTTCGTGGTCGACCTACACGCAACGATGTTGTTTATATTAATATTATGAATATTTACATGTACAATACATGCTCCTAGCCTTTAACAACTAGGCTCTCAGACCTAATAAGAACATAATCCTTCGATCTTATAACACTTGTCTCACCATCCTACAAAACATGCTACAAGTTTTGATTACAACTGGGGCTCGCCCTTGGAATATTACAGAATTCTTGGACTAGTCCCCAACACTCTCTCTCGATGGGGTTATGTGATTCAAGGGGGAAATCTTAGTAGTGGAAATTCCTCTGGGTGACACCAATATTTGAGTTTCTTCAGTTCTATGACATTTTTCTTATGTTCCCTACCCATTCACAGAATCCCTCTCCCATGATCATTTCTCCCAACCACCAAGCGCGAAGTGGTAGCCCTAGTTTATCTTCCTAGGTTACCTTCTGAGGTGATTGTAGTGGTGGTACTTTCAGTACTTGATATAGATGTGCAATTCACACAATTTTGGCTCCTTAGGAGGGTACTTGGTTGCATTCGATACTTGCACCTCAAGAAGTCCATTACATAGTAGTTGTGGGTAATTTTCTCTCATTTATTCATTGACAGACTCATCTCCCATCTCTAGAAGATTCTTAATTCCTTTATCCCTGTCATAAGGGTGGTGTTTTCTTTCTCTTATCTTATAGGTACTTTTGTAGTGTGTGTTCTTTGATTTAGTAGACTATAGGTTGTTTCTGTGTCTATGGAAACAGTTTTAGAGTCTTCCAAACAAGTACCCCATTTACATGGGGATCCTAGTCCTTTTCCTAGTTTTGTAAATATTGGTCCTCCTTACATTGCTACATTGAGTCTTCCCATATTCACTATAGGGTTACCGGTATGGTTGTTTTCTACTCCCATGATCCAAAATTATCCTCGTGTTTCGAACGCAAACCCTCCACCTCAAGAACATAAACCTCATGTTGACCTTTTTCCTTCTTCTCATGTTAGGTATTCTTCCCTTTCTTCTTCCTAGCATGGTGAAAGTATTAATGATAGTAACCAAGAGGATAAGAAGAAGAATAAGAAAATGAATTTTAAGAAGAAGAAAAACAAGCAAGGGGGTAATCAAACAACCACAGTTAATCATGTTAGGAGTGTTGATAAATTTGAGAAGCCCAAGAAAATAGGTCACAAACCCAAGTTCCCTTGAAATATTTGTAAGGGTGATAACCTTCTCAACCATTTCCCTGGTATTCCTAAGGTTTTAGAAGTGTGGTCTCAAAGTTCCCAACAACCCATGTCACCAACCTCTATAGGTCATGATAGTGGCAGTCTGTCGACCAATGATAATAAGGTTGGGGGTAGAAAAGGTAAAGTCAATTTTCCTTGTAAGTTATGCAATGGAAATCATTGTACTTACCATTTCCCTCGTAGAAAGGAGGCTTCGCAATTTTTGGAAGATAGTCTCATTTCCCATCGACAACTTTCAGTTGCTTCCCAAGAGTCCTCCCCTACCCAAACTCTAGTTGATGAAGTGGTCAATACGATTTGATCTTTGGTTGAACCCACTCTTCCCTTGGAGAGTGAATTGAATACCACTAATGTTTTATTTGTCTCAGAGTTCCCAACAACCCATGTCACCAGCCTCTATAGGTCATGATAGTGGCAGTCTATCGACCAATGATAATAAGGTTGGGGGTAGAAAAGGTAAAGTCAAGTTTCCTTGTAAGTTATGCAATGGAAATCATCGTACTTACCATTTCCCTCATAGAAAGGAGGCTTCACAAGTTTTGGAAGATAGTCTCATTTCCCATCAACAACCTTCAGTTACTTCTCAAGAGTCCTCCCCTACCCAACCTCTAGTTGATCAAGTGGTCAATATGATTCGATATTTGGTTGAACTCACTCTTCCCTTGGAGAGTGACTTGAATACCACTAATGTTTTCTTTGTCACTTCAGATTTCTTCGGACAAGGGAGAATTTCGCCCGTTTCCACTGAACCCCATCCAAGTACCGAGGTAATTTCTTTGATTTGAATGGACTGAAGGAGCCCCATATTCCTTCCTACATGCATTTTAGAATAATTGTGTAGGTTTGTGATAGGATCATATATCTCACTATTATAGACAAAGGTGCTTCTATTAAAATTTCATCCTCAACTGCTTGGCAAGATATTGGTTCCCCTCAGCTTGTGTCATTCACCCATCATCTGATGACTTTTAATAGAATAACTTGTGAACCTTTAGGGATACTTCCTCAACTACCCATTACCTTAGGAGGGAAAATTATATGTATTGATTTTATGGTATTTCAAGGTCCCTTGGATTTCAATTTTCTCCTTGGGTGGGACTATGTCTATGCTATGAAAGTTGTCATGTCCACATTCTTTCAAGTGATGCATTTCCCTCATGATGG
>JASDQU010010349.1:243763-253954 GCA_032191745.1 Picea mariana | reverse complement strand
TTGAGCACAAGATCCCACTGAAAGAAGAGGCCAAGCCATTCAAATAGAAGCTGAGATAGATAAACCCCATGTTGCTACCTGTCATGGAGAAAGAGGTGAAGAAATTGTTGGATGCCCAAATCATTGTCCCCCTGAGATATTCCGATTGGGTGGCCAATTTGGTTCCGGTAAGAAAGAAAAGTGGGGAGATCAGACTCTGCATTGATTTCAGGAACCTGAACAAAAGCTCCAGGAAGGACAATTATCCCCTGCCCAACATGGAACATATATTGCAGAAGGTCACTGGTGCATCTAGGATATCCATGATCGACGGTTTCTCTGGCTACAATCAGATATCAGTTATGCCCGAGGACAGAGAAAAAACGGCCTTCACCACTCCTTGGGGCACATTCATGTATGCCAAAATGCCTTTCGGACTCATGAATGCAGGAGCAACATTTCAGCGAGCCATGGACATAGCCTTCACGGGGAAAAGGACCAGTTTGTGGTAATTTATCTGGATGACATCACGGTCTTCTCCAGGACGGACAAAGAGCACTGCTGCCACCTGAAGAAAGTTTTCCTGAAGTGTCGGAGGTTTGGCCTATCCCTGAACCCCAAGAAATCTTTGTTTGCTATGAAGAAAGGGAAGCTATTGGGCCATATAGTGTTTGCTGAAGGAGTAAGGATTGATCCTAGCAGGGTGGAAGCACTTCAGACCTTGTCACTTCCCAGATCTAAGAAGAAAGTGCAGGCCTTCTTGGGGAAGATAAATTTTCTGAGGAGATTTGTCTCAAACTTTGCTGAGCTGGTGAAACACATCACGACCATGCTCAGGAAGGGAAATGAAGTAAAATGGACCCTTGAACCCAGGGAATATTTTATCCAAATAAAGAAGGCGTTGACCGAGGCCCTGTGCTAATCAGCCCCGATTATTCCAAAGATTTTCTGATATTTTCTTTTGCTTCCTGTGATACAGTAGCAACAGTGTTGTTGCAGAAAATGATCAAGGTCAAGAACAACCTATTGCCTTCTACAGCAGGGCGTTAAGAGATGTAGAGCTCCGGTACGAAATCATGGAAAAGCAGGCCTATGCATTGGTGAAAGCTCTCAAAGCTTTCAGGATCTATGTCTTGCACTCAAAGATCACTGCATATGTCCCTTCAAGTTCTGTGAAGGACATTCTTATACAGCCTGACATAGACGGGAGGAGAGGTAAATGGATCGCCAAGATCCTAGAGTTTTATCTGGAGATTAAGCCCACCAAGTTG
This sequence comes from Picea mariana, assembly GCA_032191745.1. NCBI lineage: Eukaryota > Viridiplantae > Streptophyta > Pinopsida > Pinales > Pinaceae > Picea > Picea mariana. The sequence goes on along the minus strand of JASDQU010010349.1, from coordinate 252,704 downwards.
ATAAAGGGGCAAGGTTTGGCCAAGTTGCTGGCCGAATCCAATTGCAAGGCATTGGGAATTAACTTCGTCAATGAGCAAGTTGAGCCGTCCAACAAGCATTTCCAAGGCATCCTATCACTAGCATCATGCCCCTGGTACAAGGATATCTTGTATTTTCTGCAAGAATTAAAGCCCCCTGATGGATTGGGAAAAAGTAAGGCCAGAGCTTTAAAGCTCAAAGCGGTTAGATATTGCCTCATCGACCAAGCTTTGTATTGGAAAGACCCTCTGGGGGTATTACTAAGGTGTCTGGACCCGCAGCAAGCCCAGAAGGTGATATTCGATTTCCATAGCGATCTCTGCGGAGGTCATTATTTTTGGAAGACCACAGCCCACAAGATCCTTCGGGCTGGGTATTATTGGCCCACCTTATTTCCTGACATCTGCAGAGAGATCAGAGCTTGCATCAAATGCCAGAAGTTTTCAGGGAAGCAACAACTCAGATCTCTGCCGTTAAAGCCTATAATAATTTCAACGCCCTTTCAACAGTGGGGATTGGACTTCATTGGAGAAATTCATCCCCCCTCAAGTGGCCAGCACAGATGGATTCTGACTGCGACCGACTATTTCACCAAATGGATAGAAGCTATCCCTACCAGAAGCACTTCTCACAAAGTGATTATCGACTTCCTGGAAGATATTATAGCCAGATTTGGTTGTCCCAGCAGAATTGTCACTGACAATGCCTCCCCCTTTCGGTCTAAGCCTCTGGTCAAGTTCTGTGAACAGTTTGAAATTTCACTGATTCACTCTACTCCCTATTATCCTCAAGGAAATGGACTGGCAAAGTCCTCCAATAAAAGCCTAATCAAGCTCATCAAGAAGCTACTGGAGGACAATAAAAGGGCCTGGGACTCAAAGCTCAAATTTGCTCTTTGGGCTGATCGGGTAACAACAAAGAAGTTCCTGGGCATCTCACCTTCCCAGCTTGTTTACGGGACGGAAGTTGCTTTCCTTACTCAGCTCGCTTTATCTGTGGCGAAGTTCCTCCAAGACCTCGAAGGAGAGCCTGACAATATGATCAGAAGGATTCACCAGATGGTGGAAATACAACAGATTAGGGAGCAGGTCATGAACAGGGCTTACGATCATCAGCAGAAGATCAAGCAGGCTTTTGACAAGAAGGGCAGGAAGAAAGAATTCGAGCTGGGTGATCTGGTGCTCAAGTGGGACGCACCCAGACAGGATAAAGGCAAGCACAACAAGTTTGATGCCCTCTGGTTTGGGCCTTTCAAGTTTTTTGAAGTATTTTCAAACAACACTTACAGATTGCAGGATCTGGAGGGTGAAGAGGTTTTCAACAGCCCAATGAATGGGCATTTCTTAAAAAAATGTTTTATTTGAGCCTTAAACGACTCCTCTGTTTGTAAATATTGTCTTTTGTTCTTTGTTTCGTTTCTTTTTGTATGTTTTTGGCCTAATAAGTGACTCCATAGCCCAACAGAAAGGCGACTGGAACTGCAGATGGAGATCTTAGAGCATCGCAGGGACGACTCTATCCCCCATGGAGCCTAATGTTAGCGATAATTCTTGTCACGGGCTCTAGAGCATTCGGGTCTGCAGGTTGCACAAGAAGCGCCCAAGCGTAGTGCACAGAAGAAGTCCTTTTCAAACTTAAAATCAAGCGAGCGGGCATTTTGTTTTCGGCGGAAAGGATTCATCGATGAAGCAGATCAACAATCGGTGGGTAATCGTAGTTGCGCCGAGTATAGCGCAAAGGTTTTCAAAGAAGTGAGCAATCGGATTTCCTCAGGGGTCAACCTTCGCTGACCATCGCGTCTCGGGACTTCGCGAGGGAAGAATGCCAAAGTTCCACACTCCAACTCGCGAGGCCGAAAACTGCGAAAGGCGCTAGCACTTAAGCGCTAGCCGACAGTTACATGTGGAGGGGGCTGACAATGCAAAGGGCTATACTTATATCCCCCCCTCGCGTCTCGGGACTTTGTGAAAGGGGAGCACCAAGGCTCTACCTCCCAACTCGCGAGGTTGCAAGTTGCGAGAGCCTTTGAGATTGGGCCCACGGTCTTGGTACCCGGTCACGGAGGGACATGCCCGAGGAAAGGCGCCAGCACGCATAATGTAATAAGGCAGGGCCCACAACACTGATGAGATTATCCGGGCCATCCGATCTGGATAGACACGTGGTGCGCGATTAAGCTGTGTCGACGTTTCACAACCTATCACATACTAGACTACCCTACCCTAACCTAGGTACCCTAACATAACACACTCTATCCTACACTAGCAAAACACAACCTAGCATACACTAACCTACCTCACCTTAACTACCCTACCTTGTTTAATCTACCCAACCACTACCCTAACATAGCCTACACAGACTAATTTACCCTACCTTCGATTAGCCTACAACTTCCTTAACCTAGCCCTACCCACCTAGCCTAATCTACAATCTCTAGACTAACCTAACCTAATCTACACTACCTTAGATTACCAATACCCTAACTTAGCCTACAATGACTAATTTACCATACCATGGAATAGCCTACACCTACCTTAACCTATCCTATCTTACCTGGCCTAACCTACCCTACTCTGGACTAGACTATCCCACCTACCCAAGATTAGAGTGCCTTACCTTAACCCAAATACACTAACATAACACATTCTAGCCTACATTAACAGAACACAACCTAACATACACTAGCCTAACTCACCTTACTTACCTTGCCTAATATACCTTATACTACCCAACCACTACCCTAGCCTAACCTATCTTATCCAACCCTACCTTATGCTACCCTTGTATACCTACCCTAACATATTCTAACCTACCTTACCTAACCTAATCTATTTACGATGGACTACAAGTGACCCTATCTTAGCTTACAAAGACTAATTTACCCTACCCTAATCTAGCCTATAACTTCCCTAACCTAGCCTTACCTACCTAACTTAATCTACAATATCTAGACAACCGTACCCTAGCTTAGGTATAGTAACATAACACACCCTAGCATACACTAACCTAACACACCTTAGCCTACCCTACCTTACCTAATCTACCGTATTATATCATACCATGCCCTGACACACCTAGCCTGGTCTACTCTATCCTCGACTAACATATCCTACCTAACCTAATCCGCCTTAACTTAATTTATCACTTCCCTAGCTTACTTAACCTAATCTTCCTTAACTTAATTTACCACTTCCCTAGGCTAAACTACCTTAGTTTGGACTACCCTAACATACACTAAATAAACCCACCTTACCTAACGTAATCTACCCTTTTCTAACCTACTTGACTTGTGCTACTTAATCTAATCCATGTTAGGCTAAACTACCCTCTCCTACACTAAAATAACATACCTAGTTCACATTTCCCTACTCTAACCTACCCTACCTACCCTAATCTACATTACCCTATACTACCAATAACCTAACTTAACACATGCAACTACCCTAACCTAGTCTTTTTTACTTGGCCTAACCTACCCTACCCTAACCTAGGCACCCTAACATAACACACTCTATCCTACACTAGCAAAACATAACCTAGCATACACTAACCTACCTCACCTTACCTACCCTACCTTGTTTAATCTACCCAACCACTACCCTAACGTAGCCTACACAGACTAATTTACCCTACCTTCGATTAGCCTACAACTTCCTTAACCTAGCCCTACCCACCTAGCCTAATCTACAATCTCTAGACTAACCTAACCTAATCTACACTACCTTAGATTACCAATACCCTAACTTAGCCTACAATGACTAATTTACCATACCATGGACTAGCCTACACCTACCTTAACCTATCCTTTCTTACCTGGCCTAACCTACCCTACTCTAGACTAGACTATCCCACCTACCCAAGATTAGAGTGCCATACCCTAACCCAGATACACTAACATAACACATTCTAGCCTACATTAACAGAACACAACCTAACATACACTAGCCTAACTCACCTTACTTACCTTGCCTAATATACCTTATACTACCCAACCACTACCCTAACCTAACCTATCTTATCTAACCCTACCTTATGCTACCCTTGTATACCTACCCTAACATAGTCTAACCTACCTTACCTAACCTAATCTATTTACGATGGACTACAAGTGACCCTATCTTAGCTTACAAAGACTGATATACCCTACCCTAATCTAGCCTATAACTTCCTTAACCTAGCCTTACCTACCTAACTTAATCTACAATATCTAGACAATCGTACCCTAGCTTAGGTATAGTAACATAACACACCCTAGCATACACTAACCTAACACACCTTAACCTACCCTACCTTACCTAATCTATCGTATCCTAGCCCTGACACACCTAGCCTAGTCTACTCTATCCTCGATTGACATATCCTACCTAACCTAATCTACCCTACGCCTACTTATTCTAATCTACCATACACAAGACTAACCTACCCTAGCTTAGACTACCTTAACCTATCATAGCCTATACTAGCCTACCTCACCCTAGTCTACCTTCCTTTAGCCTAGCCCAACCTAGTCTACCCTCCTTTAGCCTACCCCACCCCACCCTACACTACCCTACCCTACCCTTTCCTAGATAACTATACCCTTACCTAACATACTTAACTTGAATTATTCGACCCTAGACTACACTACACCACCTTACCACTACCCTACCCTTAATGTAAATTATCCATTGCTTCACTACCACAACATAAATTGGACTACCCTAGCCAACATTACCCTAACATATCTTTGCTTAGCCTACCCACCCTACACTATTTTTTTCGATCCCACCTTACCCTATATGAATCTACCTTATTATAAAATAACCTACCCTACCTTAGCATAACCTATCCTAGCCTTTCCTTAAACTAAAATAACCAAGCCTCAACTAGACCTGAATCTTATCCCTAAGGCTACGCCGAGAGCTTGAATCTTACCTTACACTAACTTATCCTAGCCTAACCTACTTGGACTAAATTAATTTTCCTTAAACCACACTACACTACCTTACCACTACCCTAGCCTAGCCTACTTAGCCCAATCTACCCTAGTTTACCCTGCCTTACTCCACACTAACCTATCCACTACCCTACCCTATACTAACATAACACACCATAGCATACACTAACTTAACACACCTTAACCCACTCGACCTTGCCTGATATACCCTACACTACCCTATCCTACCTTAGCATACCTAGTCTAGTCTACTCTATCCTAAAATAACTTATCCCACTTAACTTAATCTACCCTACCCTAGGCTCAACTACCTATTCTAATATACCCTACACTAGATAAACCTACATTAGCTTAAACTATCATAACCTACCATAAACTAACACACCCTAGCCTGCATTTTCCTACCCTATACTAATATAACACACGCTAGAATAAACTAAATTAACAGACCTTAACCTACCCTACCTTACCTAATCTATCAAACATTATCTTATCCTACCCTACCATACCTTGGTATACCTAGCCTAGTCTACTCTATCTTAGACCTACATATCCTACATAGTCTAATCTACCCTAACATATCCTACACAAAGTAATCTACCCTATCTTAACCTAGCTTAATCTAACCTACACTAACCTAACATATACCAACTTAAACTACCCTAACTTATTGTAACATACAATAACCTAACAAAGCCTACTTTAGCTTACCCCACCATAGCCAACCCTACACTACCATGTCCTATCCTAGCTAAACTATACCCTTGTCTAACCTACTTAGCCTAACCTACTCTACCCTAGACTATATTACATTAGTTTACCACTACCCTAGTCTTAATATAAGCTACCCCTTGCTTAACTACCATAGACTAACTCACCCTACACTAACCTATCCTATCCCACCTTACCCTAGATGAATCTACCTTATTCTATAATGAGCTAGCCTAGAATTAAGCCTAAATACCCAAGCCTCAACCCTAATCTTGAACCTACGCCTAGACATGAATTCTATTCATAAGTCTATGCTCAAAGCTTAAATTCTACCTACACTAACTTGTCCCATCCTTTCCTAAACTACACTACACTGTATTACCTTACTACTACCCTGACCTAGCCTACCTAGTCTAACCATGCTATCCCAACCTAGCTTACTCGATCCTTAATCTAAACTACCCCTACCTTATTAACTACCATACCCTAACCTACATTGACCTAACATATCCTTACCTAACATACCATACCCTACATTAACTTACCTTATAACCTATATTATCCTACCTTATCACCTTATAACCTATATTATCCTACCTTATCATAGATGAATCCATCTTATTCTAGAATAGTGTACCCTACCCTACCTACATAGAATAATATACCCTAGCATACCCTACCCTACCTACATAGAATAATATACCCTAGCATACCCTAACCAACCTACTTAGCCTATACTAATTTACCCTATACTATACTACACTACACTACCTTATGACTACCCTAGCCTACATAGAATAATCTACCCTATCATACCCTAACCAATCTACTTATCTTATACTACTTTACCCTATACTATACTACACTACACTACCTTATGACTACCCTACCCTACATAGAATAATCTACCCTAGCATACACTAACCAACCTACTTAGCCTATACTACTTTACCCTATATTATACTACATTACACTACCTTATGACTACCCTACCCTACCCCACCCTAGCTTACCCTACCCTTAATTTAAACTATCCTTTCCTTGACTACCATACCTTAAAATGGACTACCCTTCCCTACATTGACCTAGCATATCCTAACCTAGCCAATACTAACCTATCTTATCCTACCTTACCCTAGATCAATCCATCTTATTATAGAATAACTTACCCTACCCTAACCACATAAACTAATCTACCCTAGCATAACTTTAAGCCTAAATTCCCAAAGCCTCAACCTTATTCCTATACTTGAATCCTATTCCTAAGCTTAAATCCTAAATCTAAATCATACCAAGCAAAGCCCAAAGCCTAACTCCTAAGCCTGAACCTCATAAAACATTCCCTTACATAAAATAATAATAATTTTCTAAACAAAATTATAATATTTAACAATAAATAGTTTTATACACATTATAAGTATATAAATGAAATCCATTTTATAACATTAAAAATCAACTACACGTCCATTATGGCATTTCAAACAAATTTATAATATAATAAAAAATAATTTTATGCACATCATAAAGACGTAAATAAAATCCATTTATAACACTATAAAATAATTGCACATCCATTATGTCATTTTAAATACAAATTTACTACAAGAAACATATTAATTCATAAATTTAATAAAAACATAAATATAACATAAAAACAAATCATACACCATATAAAATATAGAAATCAAAACTATCAAACATAAACAAAAGCAAATAAAAATAACCATATAACAATTAACATTTTATGAGTATAAATCAATGCTATCATGTATCATTTCAAATACAAATTTAAAAAAAAACATAATAATTCATAAATTTAATAAAAACATAAATGTAACATAAAAATAAATCATACACCATACAAATATAAAAATCAAAACTATTAAACATAAACAAATAAAGAAAACCATATAGCCATTAATATACAATAATTTAAAATCATAAATATGTTTGTGCAATTTACATAAATATTTCATATAAACACATTAATATCATAAATATTTTTAATATCATAAATATACAAATAAATAAATTAGTGTAATTTATATAAATGATTTAAAATTATTATTACAAATACAAACATTACATATATAAACAAAATATAATTTATCATAATTTAAATAAAACTTTAAAAAATATTTGTAATATCACAAATATATAAATAAACATACTAGTGCAATTTACATAAATGATTTAAAATCATTATTACAAACACAACAAACACAAACAATACAGTAAACACACATTATAATCCTCTGAAACACATATATAAACAAAATATAATTTATCATAATTTAAATAAAACTTTAAAAAATATTTGTAATATCACAAATATATAAATAAACATACTAGTGCAATTTACATAAATGATTTAAAATCATTATTACAAACACAACAAACACAAACAATACAGTAAACACACATTATAATCCTCTGAAACACATATATAAACAAAATATAATTTATCATAATTTAAATAAAACTTTAAAAAATATTTGTAATATCACAAATATATAAATAAACATAATAGTGCAATTTACATAAATAATTTAAAATCATTATTACAAACACAACAAACACAAACAATACAGTAAACACACATTATAATCCTCTGAAAATAGGAACAAAAGTAAACAAACTAACATCATCAAACACGCGTGCATAAGGTATAAAAAGTGTAAATACAAAATAGAACCTCTACAATATAGAAAATAACCTCTATTCATTTTGAGAAATACAAAATAGGAACATGCAACAATACCAAAAAAAATATAAGAAATGGAAATGATGAAATATTCCCCACCCATACTTGTTTTTACTTGTTTATAAATAATTAATATTGAATTTGATCATATAAAGTGATATGATCAATTAAAATGATTCTTAATACATGTTTTACGAAAATAATTGAAACGTCTAATGTCACTTTTATAATTAAAAAAATATCTGAACACAATGACCTTAACTATAAACCCTATTATCAATTGCATGTATATGTTTATTTATAAACCCTATTATCAGTTGCATTAATATGTTTATTTCTAATACAGTGTAAAGATTTCCAATCATCATAAAAACCAAAAGCGTCTTTCGTATTATAAAATAAGTTTTTAAAAAATCTAGGCATTTAGTTACACGGTTTGTATAGCAAATTTAATATATTTTATGATATATAAAATATAGATTAAAACCACATCCACGAAATATAAAATTCTGAGAACCCATCCAAGGAGAAGAGATACACTAGAAACAGAATTTAAAATATTCAGAACTGC